>JAWWMW010034928.1:0-17399 GCA_035048345.1 Echeveria elegans
GATATTAATTGGATAATCTCAGCCATTGATTAGAAGGTACATCAATGGTTATGATCTCTTTATACTTTTTATATTTATACATTTTTTACGTGATCTCTACCCTATACTTAAATATAAATAAATTTAAAAATATAAATACATCAGCGTGCACGTGGACGCTAAATTCAATCTACGTTCACGTGGACGCTAATTCAAGCTGCGTCCAGCATTTTAGCGTCCACATTTTCTGGATGCAAAAGTGATATTTGCGTCCATTTCAAACGAATTTGCGTCCACGATCATTCTTGAAGAGACACTCTGAAGAAGACTCAGACTCTTTCTTGGGTGCCAAGTGCTGCCTGATAATCTAGGTCAATTGCTCCAGCTCCTCATCAATAGCTGCCAGCAACTATGTTCTTGCCATATCTTGGCCTTGTACTCGGAGACATCCCAAACCTTCTCAAGCAGAATTACATGCTTCTTTACTTGTTCCCAATAATCGGCTGAATCTTTGTTACGAAATCATGCTCCCTTCTGTATGACACTTGTCAAATCCAATCCTTATCCTATGCAGTCATTTCATTGGTATCCAAAGCTATCTTGTCATCTAATTCCTTATCTGGAGTTTTCTCAATCACTGGCACCTTACTCCCTTCTGGAACTATCTCCACTACATACACTGGAGTAATAAGCTCAACAAGTAGAACCTTATACACATCCACTTTTCCACTATGTATATTAGCATAAGATTTAGATCCTTCAGGTAAAAAAAATAAGACCAGAAAATATAGAAATAGCTAACCTCTGAAATCCAGACATCATATGGTAAGGAGAGTCAGCTTCCTTCAAAGCAATTACGTAAGGTGACTAGGTCACATCCTCATGGTTACTCCTAAATCACACAGAAACCAAGAGCTGATCTGAGTCTCTGAAACTGTTTGTTCCCCAATGCCTTAGTCAGAGTATCAACAACTTGTCAATCAGTTGGAACATGCTCCAGACTTACTATTTTCTTTTCAACCATGTCTCTGATTAAGTGGTGTTTGATGTGAATATGCTCTATTCTGGAATGTTTACTGGATTCTTTGACATGTTGATGGCACTCATGCTGTCACTATATAGCATCGTTGTATCTTGATCCACTCCATATTCACCAATCATCTGCTTCATCCAGATTATTTGTGCACAACTGCTCCCAACAGCAATATATTTAGCCAAAGCTGTTGACAAATAGATACTATTCTATTTCTTACTGAAACAGGATACCGAATTGTTTTCATGAAAGAAACAACCATCAAATGTGCTTTTTTAACCTCTGCACTACATGCCCTGTTAGCATCAAAATAACCCACCAGATGTGAGATGGTAACCTTTGTATACCATAATCTGTGATCACTTGTGCCATTAACATACTTAATGATCCTCTTTACATTTTCCCAATGACTCTTCTTTGGATCAGCGTGTAACCTGGCACATACTTCTACAACAAATGCGATATCTGGCATGCCAGAGTAGAATGCAAATCATTCTCCTGAACAATGTCTTATTAACACTCTATCCATCTTCATCCTTAGTTATCTTAACACTCTCTTGTGTTTGGTCTTTTCCAAATCAAACTTCCTTACCAGATTTCTAACATACTTACTAGGGCATATGAAAATCCCACCAGGCTTTTGTTTGATCTGTAAACCCAGAAAGCATGTCATCTCACAAACCATACTCATATGAAATTCACCTTTCATCTTGTTAACAAATTTATCGACCATATTCTGACAACTCGAGCCAGCAATGATATCACAAAATGTAGATCAGCACATTAGTGAACTCATTTGTTCATGTTTTACAAACAAAGTCTTGTCTACTCCCCCTCGAACATTCCCATGGGAAATTAGAAATTTAGTCAGGCGATCATACCAGGCTATGGGTGTCTGTTCCAGTCCATATAGAGCCTTGTTGAGGCGGTACACATGATCTGGATTATGCGGATCTTTAAATTCTTTTGGTTGCAATACGTAGACTTCTTCATTCTAATATCCATTCAAGAACACAATTTTACATCCATCTGGTATAATAAGAACTTCAGGTGACAAGAAAATGCTAGAAGTAATCTAATGACTTCAAGACGAGCTACTGGTGCAAACATCTCGTCAAAGTCCATCCCTTCGATCTGTGCATAGCCATGTGTAACCAGTCTTGCTTTGTTTCTGATAACTTTTCTTTCTCGAATTATGTATTCTTTAACACCCATTTTGTTCCAATCACATTTACTCCTTCCAGCATTGGAACTAGATTCCATACTATGTTTCTGCTGAATTCACCCAAATTTTCTTGCATGACATGTATCTAGAATTCATCTCCCAAAGCTTCTTTGATAATCTTAGGCTCGATTGAGGACAAGTAACGACTTTCTTTTAGAGCTACCATCATGGCCACACACTTTCCTCCTTTAAGCGTCTCTTGAAAGTCAATTTTCTTTCATCTGGTTTTAATACTAGCAATGGGTTCCTAAATCGCATTGTCTAAGGGATGATCTTTTTGAACTCTTTTGGATGGACGCAGCTCTGGTTCTGGGTCAATGATAGAGCGTATTTTGACGCTCATTTATGTCCCTAATACTTATCTTGTTTGTCTATTTATGTGTATAAGATTACGCTTTTGGTGTAGTTTTGTATTTCAGGGCATGAAATGAAAGAATGATATATAAGAGCTAAAATGGCACATCTAAAGATGATTTTCTTTAGGAGAATGTTTAGAATATTTCAGAGAAACGAGACCAAAGTTGAAGTTGCTGGAAATTGCAGATTAGACCTTTCTTACTTCAGAAAATTGCTGGATATTTATCACTAGTTCATTTGAAACGTACTATACACCGTTAGAAAGCTAACTCAAAGAACTAAATTTATTTAGTTTATACAAAATTCAGATTCCAAGCCGACAAGGGACGAAACAAGGCTAGAAGATGTGGGTGAGTGTTTATCCGAAAATAGAGATTTGGGCTCGTAGTGCTAAAAAGACCTTGCTTTTTCAACCAAAACAAATACGATTTTATGGATAAGCTAGAGCTACAAGAAGGCTCATTTTCAAGAAATAAAGAGTCAAGAGTCTCTTTCCATTATGATGCAGAGAAAAGATCAAAAGAAGACCAAAGGGTTAGCATTAATCTTGAAAAAATTGAAAGATCTTTTGAGCACTATAAAAGGAGGCTTCGAGGAAACACTCTCCACACCTCTCATTCCACATTTAACACGAATTTCATATATAAAAGATGGAGAGAAAAATCAATCCAAAATATGGCAAGGACTGAAAACTGCGGCGGAGCTCCGATCAAGATTTCCGGCCACATTTTTCCTTCTTGTTTCTTTATTTTCTTCTTCTTTTCTTTCTAGTATTGTAATTTATTTTCGATGATGATGAACTCTGAAAGCATGTCGAGCTAGTCTATATGCATCGACAACAAGCTTGAACTTGTATAAGTCATGTTTCGAGACTTGCGCTTCATCTATGAAAAAGTTCTATTATTCATTCGACTGCGCATATTCAATTTTTTCAACCTTGTCTTATTAGGAGATGATTTAACGGGCAAACATAGTTTGATAACTTGAACTCATTAGTTAAACTGATCCTACAACTGAAAAGTGTGGGTCAAGAGTAATATCGATTGATAAATGTGCTACTCTAGTGGGATTCGCATATGTTGAAACCGAACCCCCGAATTAATAGTGCATGATGTTGATCGTGACTATGATTGCGTAAGGTCAGATACCTCCGCAGGGAGTGACTTGTGGAACTAGTTCATAGATATTAGTGTCGATGATAAACTGACTATCACAAGACATAGTTTGTTGTCGATGTTACGCATCTAAAATTGAATACATTACACTTCGCTTCTCTTGTTTCAATTATTTAAAAAGCAAACTTACGTGCCCCCACTTTTATTTCCAGTTTACGGAAAGAAGCTTTCAGTAATTCCCTGTAGATCGACCCCATTCTTACTTGCTATACCAAATAGTGAAAACACGATTATTTAAATTTAATGCGATAATGACGCGAGTTCAAATTTTGACGCCGTTGTCGGAGAACTTTAAAAAGTTTTCTTTTTTTTCAGTGTTTTTGTTGTTGTTGTTTATTTAGTTATATCAGCCGATTTGTTTTCTGAGGTTGCACAACCAAAGGACGAAAACAAGTATGCCGAGATTTAGTCTGTTATTTGAGTATTTTCGCAGAAAACAATGGATGATAATAACAACATAATAGTAAAGGATGCAGGGGACGAGAACCCTACTTTCCCAGCAAACAACATGTTACGCATCCATGCGGAAGTTCAGAGGCAACTCGAACAAATCCAGGTTGCGGAGGCGAGACGACAAGAACAAGCTGTCCAACAACATGTGCATCAATAAGGCCTTAACCGAAGGACGATTAAGGAGATGTCCACACCACACAGTGTTGACCAACCATGGTACACCGTCCTTCCACACAATGAGAATTTAGAATTTAGTAGTGGTTTGGTCCACCACATCCCGGAATTCCATGAAATTATCAGCGAGAACTCCGTAAAACACATCAAGGAGTTCTTGGTCATTATTACAACAATTAACACCAACAATGAAGATGAGGAAGCCCTTAAACTGAAGGCATTTCCTTTTTCCTTGCACGACCATGCCAAGTATTGGCCTATGGGCCTTTCTGCTGGATCTTTACGCACATGGAAACAGCTTCAACAGAAGTTCCTGGACAAATTCTATCCCGCAACGAAGATCTCACTACTGAGATGTGAGCTAGCCGCGCCGAAGAAAGGAGCATGAGAGTCCTTGTACGAGTATTACAAAAGATTCAAGAACTTCGAAGCGAATTGTTACAACCACGGGCTGCCCAGAATGTACTTATTGAGAACTTTCTCAATGTGCTGTTACCGATGGAGCCTGTACCCCGAGAACGTATGGAGATTGGTCAAGGAGAATGCCGATCAAGTAAGGTATCAAGCCACGCTTGAAAACAATATTGCCCGAACATCACATCATTCAAACATGGCTGGAGACATTAAGGAATTATAAGACATGATGGTTAAGCTCATGAGTGTGCGGACTGCGCAGCCAAAGGCGTACAAGTTCGGCAACTCCTTTAAACACAAAACGGATGAGTGACCTTCACTGTTTGAATGCACTAGTGAAATAAACGCCATTGGAGGATGGGCGAACAAGCAGATGCAACTGACTAGGTTTGGACTTGCCGAGAATGGATTCAATTGGAGGGATGATCGTAATTTCCAAAAGCAGCCAACGAAAAACTGCGGGCAGCAATAACAACAAGAAACTTGAGCCAAATTGTGAAAGATGAAGAGGGTAAACGAATCAACGAATGTTTTCCGGACGAGAACCTCTTCGCGGTTCAAGGTAAGGTACCATGGTACGTTCACATCGTTAACTACTTGGTCTCAGGTGCGTATATGACATCTTACTCTAGTGCACAACATCATCGTTTAAAACATGATGCTAAATTCTATTTATGTGATGATCCTTATTTATGGAAAATAGGATCAGATCAAATACTTAAATGAGGTGTACCCGAGCATGAAATAGATTCTCTACTTCGCTTTTGTCATGAGCATGCATTTGGAGGACATTTTGGTCACAAACGCACGAGTAAAAAAATCCTAGATAGCGGTTTCTTTTGGCCGCACTAATTTAAAGACCTGCTAGAAACACATGAGTAATATATCAGCTAGAAACGAAATGCCACAATGCCCGATCATGGTAGGCAAAATGCCAAAACGCCTGGTCATGCCCAAATCGTTTGGCTATGAATACATTATTGTTGTCATTGATTATGTATCTAAATGAGTCCAAGTGAAAGCTACTCGACATGATGATGCTAAAACTATTGTTGATTTCTTGCAAGCTAACATTTTCAGCAGGTACGGTGTACCCCAAGGCACTTATTAGTGACCAAGGATTGCATTTTTGCAACAGAGTAGTTGCAAAAATGCAATCCTTGGTCATTGGTAAGTGTCTTGGGTAGTTGCGCAAGAACTTAAGCACTATGGTGTGAAACATCATACCTCGACAGCTTACCACCAACGGACGAATGGCCAAGCCGAGATATCCGATCACGAGATAAAGATTAGTTTTGAGAAGATGGTTAAACCTAACCGTCGAGATTGGAGCATGCGATAAGATGACGCGCTATAGGCATATCATAATGCGTACAAGACACCAATCGGAACATCACCCTTTCGGTTTGTGTATGAAAAAGCTTGCCACTTGCTGGTCGAGATAAAGCAGAAGGCATATTGGGCATTGCAAACATGCAATTTGGATTTAAAGGCAGCAGGAAAGGAAAGGCAATTCCAGATGAGAGAGCAAGAGGAGTTACGCTTGGACGCATATGATAGCCATATATACTATAAGACCCAAACGAAGTGTATCATGACAGGCACATCATTCGTAGGACAATAATCGAAGGCGACGAAATACTGTTTTTCTCCTCACAGCTAAAACTAATGTATGGGAAATTAAAAAGTCGATGGATGGAGGACCATATCGAGTCACCAAAGTATTCCCGTATGGAGCTGTTGAGGTAGAAGTTGAAGGAACGAGTGAACGTTTCAAGCTTAATAGGCATAGAGTGAAGTTATATCAAGGAGGACCGATTGAAGAGTCTCAAGCCTTCCCCCTTGCATAACCAGTAATAGAGGAACTTGTTGACGAATCTGCGCAAACTAACACGCAGGCAGTGCAACTGGTAGCGCAAGCTGAAGAAGTTGGATGTATAGGTGAATGGGGAATGCTCGATGACATCCTCGAAATTGCTGATGTCCAAAGCACTAAGTTTCTGCATAATGGAACGCATCGCCACGAGAAAAAGAGAAAACGTCTAAAGAAGAACGTCCATCGAAGTGTGTGGGGGCTACAAATCAAGTCATAGTCAAAAGAGGTAAGGTCGAGCCAACGACGTTAAACAAAGGCACTTGTCGGGAGGTAACCCATCATGTTTTCAACTTGCATGCACGTTTATTAATAACTGTATTTATTTTATCTTCGTCAATGCTTAGATTTAATTCGTGGAGACACGACTTGATTTGATTGTGGTGGGGGGGGGGGAGTTGACATATGCCTGATAGTAAGTTTTTTTTTTAATTAGTGTGTTTAGTAGAAGAGAGGATAAACGGTAAACGTTTGACTTGATATTAAGTCGTAATCACCGTGCTATTGTCTAATGTTATATTCTAACTTTGGTTATTTAAGAGTAATTTTTTGAATTTTTCTTGTCTTTCTATCGGAATAAACATTGGATGTGGAGTTGACAGAAAAGTTCTAGAGAGGCGATCAATCGTTCGATGTTTCGATAAACCGAGTTTCATGGTTAAATAGTGATCGTGGAGGTTGGCACTTTGCAATCTTAAGAAACAATGAGTAGCCCAGTCACGCAAAAGTCAAAGACAAATACTAAAGCGTTGCGAGACGGAAAAACAGACCGTCTTCTATTAATTTGAGTAACAGAAAAATGCCTATCTTGACTCGCAAAGAAAAAAAAAAGTGAGAGTGGGACGTCGTTCCATAACTATTATTCGGAGGTTGTGATTGGAATCGTTCAGGAGAAAAAAGTAGAAAGAAACTGACAAGGAATATAACTCAAGAACTCAATCATCAATTCAAAGTAAAGTTTAAAAGACAATACCAAGGAAAGATGAAAATTTCACGAAAAAGAAGTGTCCGAATACTATACAAAGAAGTACGAATGCTCTATTATCCCGAAAGAACGCATATCAATCATGTGCTAGAGAAAGCGATGAAGTTTAACCATGAGACGAGATCTCGAAACAGAAAACGATGATCAGGAGCCTATAAAGAACTATCTCCCACTCATCCGAATTAATTTAAATTCCGGTGGAAAGGCATGAGTAATTATAAAAGTTATTCCTTGATTGATCGAAGTGTACACAAGTATGATATATGATACACGCTAACATAGACTTGGCGGAGGGCCACCTCTGATTATCACCTCCGGAATTGCTGATCAGTTTGACTACATAAATCTAGTTCTCTTATCAATTTTGCCAGGCAAAGCCTCCCTAAAAAGACATTGTCAAAATCATAAAATAGGCTCTTGAAGAATTAATAATAAAATGGTATTATAGAAGAATGTGTAAGTCTCAAAACATGACTATCATAAGTTCATGCTCTTAGCCGAACAAGAGAGTTAGCTAGACATTCTTGCTGAATTAATCATCATGAAATTAAAATACAATACAAGAACAAAGAAAATAAAAGAAACGTAGGCATCGGGCGTAACTCTTGGGTCTTGCTCTCGGCTAGAAGCTTGAATTTTTGGAGAAGGTTTGAGAAGACTGGTCGGGCGATTGAAGGCTGTCACTCACTTCGTTCATTCCCTTTGAATTTGAGAAGAATATCAGAAAGATGCGAAGAGAATATGTTGCGGACAGAGGCTGTCACTCACATTGTCCTAGTTGTGTATTGTGTGTCTTTTTGGCCGCCTGTCACTTGTATTAATACTGCTAGGTCTGATCTCGTGTCTTCAATATCTCTTATATAAATATCTGAATATCTTCTTTTGATAATTTCCTGATCAAACATCTTTAAATCGTTCCAAATATTGTTTGCATCCTGATCAAGAAAAGGATCTTGATTTAAAAAATCCGGACTTGCACGGACCCGTATCTTCTTGCTCTGTTTCAGCCCTCTTTGTCTTTGAATTTGAATTTGGTGTAAACTAGAGATTTATATCTCTTTGAAATAGCTTTCTAAAGTCTTATGGATTGATTCCAATGGACAGGTAATGTGTTCTCAGCAAACTCCCGAAGCATAAAAGGTTTAATCCGTCCTCGGTTGATCTTGTATATATTTGCCTTTCAAAATTTGAACTCCCTCTTGATAATAGTCATACTTCAAGCTTCATTTTCGATCAGCTTTATCTTCAAGGAATTTGGTTGCATTCCTTTGTTTTTATCAAATTTTATGGTCCTAATCTAAATGACACATCGTTATCTAAATGATTCATCCCTTCATTATCCATCATTGATTTTCAGCCTTCTTAGCAACCTTATCTTATTATATGATAAACATGAGTGTTGTCGATAATTCAACCATCATTCCAACCAAACTTGAATCGGCTGTCTTGGACATCGGGGGAATTTCCTATAGAAATCCTAATCCTAATAGGATTAACCCGTATTGCGCGATCAGAATGTGCTCGCGCATGTTCTCATTTTTCCCTCACTTTTCTGAATCCGTTGAGACTTCCTTATGGGGAAAATTGCCTTTAAATTTGGGGTTTTAGCTCGTATTCATCCTTCATTCATTTTATACTCTGAAATACAAAACTACCCCAAAAGCATAATCTCATACATAATATTAGACAAACATGACTAGTATTAAGGACCTAAACGAGCGTCAAAATACGCTCTATCAGTAATGCACCCGGTACCTTCCAAAGATGCATGATGTCCATATTGGCAGATTATTTGGAAAAGACGATTGAAGTGTTTATGGATGATTTTTCAGTGCACGGACATTTGTTTAACGATTGTTTTTCCAACCTCAATGATGTCTTAGCAAGGTGAATCGAGATGGACTTGGTTTTGAACTAGGAAAAGTGCCAGAAATTCTGAACTTATATTCGTTCGGGACGAATGAATTCTTTGTGTGGAGTGTTTTGATGAGTCAATTTATTGACGAATTATCCACTCTATTACTTACGAATTCTAATAGTTTTTCCGAACATTAATCGCTATCACTCTTCTATTTAGTGTTTCAGGGTGTTTATCATCAATTAGAGATTTTGGAGTTCATCAGAAGCAAAATGAACAATTGTTGATCAATATATAGAAATAATGCAAAAATCTGGACAGCTTGACCCTTGCACTTTAGAAAACTCGCCGATTTCACCTCACGTGTCCGATTTCAATGAATAATAGCTTCTTAGAAAGATAATTGGGAGATATACAACTTTCCCTTTTAAATGAAATCCAAATTCGAAGATTAAAGGGACCAAAACAGAAGACGAAGTTACATCAGATGTGCAGTGCAAACTCGACCGAGTGGCCCAGGAAGTTTTTCAGGACCTTTTGATCTTGTAAAATTGGTGATCCGATTGAAGTGAAACAAATTATGTTGGAAAGCTGACAGAGAATCTTACAACCTTTATGTTGACATGAAGAATTGATTCGGATGTTAAGAGGTCGAAAAAGGGACGAACAGAGACCTGCACAGATTCCACACAAAACCCAGGCCCAAGTAAGGCCCATCTCTAGAAATCGGTTTCATCATTTTCATCTCTTCTCAATTGATTATCTGTGTGTTGCATTACCATGAGTAGTGAGTAGTTGTATTGTTCCAGGTACCTAGGGATCCTGTGTTGTATCCAAACTCAATTCATGTGATGAATGAATAATTTGTGATGTTTGTCACGTGATTTATTCAATTCTACATGTCCTTATCATCATATGTTCATGTTAATTTGTTAGCATTGATTGGAATGTCAAATTTCATGAACTGTCTAGGTTAAAATCCAACATTAGCAATAGCTTGAGGAAATATTAATGTAGAATTGACACTAATTACGGTAGCTAAATGGTAGTACGTAGGTGAATGCTAATTACGACATCGGTAATCGTGGGTGATAACATGAGCGTAGTGAAAGAGTTATAGTATTTGAAAGACTTGTTCGTAATGTTTTCTTGGTTATTGATATTGCCTGCAATGGTGGGGTGTTAGTAATTAAGGATAATCGAAGTACATCTCACTGGAGGGACTCGTAGTGTAAGATTTGGAGATCAAAGACAAGAAACGAGTAGGGAACGTTGTAACCGATCACCTGTCGCGACTATAATTGCCCTAAGAGATTGAAGAAATGTATGATCCTGTTCAGGACACATTCATTGGAGAATATTTGCTTAAGGTAGACGTAGCTCAGACAGAAACACCTTGGTATGCTGATTGCTTGAACTATTTAGTATGTGAAATCCTCCCAGCCGAAATCACATACTCACACAAGGGAATTCTCTGTGAGGTAAATGATTTTTTATTGGATAAACCTTACCAATATAAACCTGGTGTTAATGGAATTTACAGGAGTTGTATAACCGAAGAGCAAGAACAGATTTTACTTGAATGTCATATGTCACCTATAGGAGGGCATGGTTCGACATCGAAGACGACGTCCCGTGTATTACAATCGGGTTTTTATTCGCCAACCCTTTTTAAGGACACGAATAACTTTGTAAAATCTTTTGATACTTGTCAAAAAATAGGGAATATATCAAACCGAGACCAAATGCCTCATAAAGATATTATGAAAGTCGAGATTTTTGATGTTTGGGGCATATACTTTATGGGACCATTTTCATCTTTGTGCAAAAATAAGTACATCATTGTAGCAGTCGACTACATATCGAAATGGGTTCAAGAAATTGCTACGCCTATGTGTGACGCCAAATCGGTAAGGAAATTATTCAAGAATATTATTCTCCCCATATTTGGTGTGCTTAGAACGGTGATAAGTGACAGTGAAACTTACTTTAAGGAAAAGTAATTAGAAAGTATTCTCAAAAAGACGGTGAACAGATCACGGAAACATTGGTCATCTAAGTTAGACGAAACATTATGGGCATGTAGGACTTCATTCAAGATGCTAATTAGAATGACTCCTTATAAATTGCTCTTTGAAAAATCATGTCACCTACCAGTCGAGATGGAATATAAAGCATTTTAGGCGATAAAGAAATTGAATCTTGATGCTAAAGCTGTCGGTGAACATAGACTACCTCAACTTCACGAACTCGAGGAGCTTCCCTTAAGATCTTATTACAGTGCGCGAATTTACAGGAAGAAGACATAGTTTTTGCACGATAAGAAGATTCGCGAAAAGACTTTTAAGGAAGGAGACGAAGTGGTCCTATTTAACACAAGGCTAAGTTATTTCCTGGAAAGCTGAAATCAAGGCTAAGTATTCGACGATGGACATGTGGAATTATTACACAAAGGAGGTTGACGATCAAAGCTAATGGTCATATACTCAAACACTACCACAGTAAACAGATTTCCTTTTATTAGTGGAAAACATGGATTTACAAGATCCAAAGTAATTAAGGAATCGCGCGCAATCTGAGAAGAGATCCTAGTAAAGGATTATCGGATGTGTTTCTTGATGAAGCAGAGTTACTTGTTTGTCAGGATGTTAATCTAGGCCTATAAAATTTTAAATTATATTTTTGAATTCTTAGATTAGGTAGGGGTAGTTAAAAACTTAATTGTGGGGTAAGGCTTAAATCGATCGAGTAAAATTTTACTCGACCGAACTAATCGAACAGAGCACTATACTTGATCGAGTCACATATAGACTCCACTGAGTAACATGAGTCGAATAGGTATGCTTGGCTGAGTTGAAATTTCACTCGGTCGAGTAAATGCGATAAAAATGATCGACACAAATAGAAAGGGGCTACTCGGCCGAGTGGATATTTTACTTGTCCGAGTTGAACAGAAGAGAAAGAAACGAACACCCCTACTCGGTCGAATTGAAATCTCACTCAACCGAGAGAGTCTTAATAATTTAATTAAAAAAAGAATTACGTGATTTTAGAAATCACGTGAAACCTAGCTCCTGAACCAGAAACCGTCTTCGCCCTGTTCTTCTTCAACTCAAATCAGCTTCTTCAATTCAGTTCTTTTCCATTTCCTTTTACTCTCAACCCCAATCGGACAATGTCAAACCCACTCCAAGCCTCAGAACAAGGACTCCTTGATTTGCAAACCGCGAAGGTGGTACGACCCTAACCTTCCATTCATATTGACGGACATAAAGCAAGAAGAAATATGGGCTCGATGGATGATTGACGAACCAGTAAAGCATGTGGTAAGCTCTGTTGCACCCGACAAGCCAACTATGATTAGTTTGGGGATTAGGAATGAAATTAAGTCAATTTTTTGAATTGTCGGTGTTCCGAATCGGAGAAAATTGTTGTCAGGACCCAAAATACAACAAGTTAGTGATCAAATTCTTCTCCACATTTGAACTCTTTGTGATGGGTTGTTTGTGCAGATTAGAGGACCAGGATTAATTTCGCGTTGCAATGAAGAACGAAGGTTATACATTTGGAGAAAGTTAACCGGAATAGACTCATGTGACGTGAATTGCTCTTTGAAATGTATTCGGATTAGAGTATTGAAGTACATCGATCGGTTGATTGCTACCAATATCAACACTCGAGTTGATGAAGGTGGACGAGTCTTAAGAGACGACTTGGACTTGTTATTCTTGATGGATAATAAATGGCCAGTAGATTAGTTGTACGTTATGACGGAGCGATTCAAGAAAATGTGTCACTTGAAGAAAAAGGCTAAAGCTTTAGAGGTGCTTCAATTATTGCCCAGTTGGCTCATTTCAAAAGGTTTAAAGTTGAATACCCTCATGACGAATTTAGAGCAATAGACACGACACGACTAATCACAATGAAACTCTACAACTCCTAAGCAGAGGAATGGTTTCACAAACCCGTGTTTCCGAAGAAAGATTCACACAAAGAAAAGGAGCCAATGGAGTCTCCATGAACAAAGCTTAGTCGTGTACTCGAGTTATCCTGCCTCCCTTCCGTTTAACTCCTTAATTTTCAAAACTTTGATGGTCTGTATTAACCATATTCCCGTTTGAACTTGTATTTTTTTTAATTCCTAGTAATTAAACTTTGTGTTTAAATCATTTTATGTTCAAATTAGCATGGCCAAGTAAATTTTCAAAATTTAAGCAGTTTCGGTCGAGTAACATGCCGACCGTTAAATCCATCATTAAAATCAGAATTCAGTTCTGATTTTATTCCCTCAAGTTGAATTTGAATTATTGCAACACAATATTTTTCTATTTAATATGGGAGAATCAATATTCAATTTCAGAAACCTTCCTTATTTCCTTATTCATATTTCCAAATGCTATAAATATAAGGAGATATTTCCTGATTCTCTTCACTTCCCCGTACTCGACCAAACCTACTCGAGCCAAATAAAATCCATTTTTATTATGCCTCGATCGAGTTTGCTTGAGTGCGAAGCGATTACCTTCAAACCGCGCATTATCTTGAATTTCCCGAGTATGAATTATCAGCATACGCCACATACGAGCAGCATCTCAATTTATGAAGAGCGACACTTAAGGATACGTACACCGATCGATTGCAACCGGTAGCAATTGTCAGCCGGAGATGGTAGATCAATTGATAATTTAAATATTCTTTGGGCAATTGAGCAGGGAATACTGGTGAACTAGTTTGATGTTTTCTTTGAGAGGTTTATAAAGATGAAAAACCAATATGGAATGGTGAAATTTTAGGTTGCACTTTGTTGATCACACTCATCGCGAAAGTTTGTGGCTTTCGACTTTATTGTAGCCCAAACGAGTATCATGAGTTAGATTTAGGATGCCTAACGAAATTACGCTTACTTGTGCGCAAACATGTGTCTCTCATTTGACGAGATTCTCGGCGTAAGCGAGGATGAACCAGAAGAATCATATGAAAGTTCAAAGAAGATAAAAGTAAGGATTGAGAAAGAAAAAGGAAAAATAAAGGATTTGATGAATGAAACTGGAATTTCATGGGAAAAGATCGTCAGATTATGGTCTATGACTTTGAGAAAGGCAAGAAGGCCCCAATTAAAACTAATAGTGATTAGTTTCTCTTAGTGAAAAATTCTAATCTTCGATAATTATATTAGTCGCATTAGAATAATATGAATTATTATTATTTTTGGTCCAAGTGTCCTCATATAACTTATGATCACAATTCAAAAAGATTTTTTTTTAAAAGTATAATTTGAACTTTGGAGACACCAAAGTATTTTGTCCCACTGGGTCGAGTGAACTACTAACTTGATTGAATTGCGCTACTCATCCCAGGTCACTCGACCAAATTAAATTCTTAATCGGGCGAGTGGAACCCTTCGAAACCATCTAATTAATTGTCACTCAGTCAAGTCAAAAAATGACTCGACCGAATTACATTCCTCGGGAAGAATCATTAAAATTCCTCCGGTCGTGTCGCGGAATGACTCGCCCGAGTTATTCCCCACTGAAACTTCCAATAAAATACAACTCGGTCGAACTGGATCACTAATCGACCAAGCAGAGAACCATTTCCTGCACCACTTAACCGATTCAAATCCTATAAGGTCGAGTTGAGCCAAAATTTCAAATTGAACCCACCCAAAATTGCCAAAACCCTAATCTCATTTCCTTCTTCTCAAAACACCCTCTCGGCCGAGCAACCTGGTCTCACCACCCCAATTTCGATTTTTACTCTTTATTCACATTCAAATCGCCATGGATCAATCACACGCTTTCCAAATTAAGAAGAAACGAAATCCTGTCGAAGGAGGACTATCTTAAAGCCATCGTTCTACACCTCCACCCTCAGATTCCGGCGAAAATCAACTAATTTTCAGTAACATTCTTCAACTTTAGCTAGCCATCCTATACCTTCTGCGTTTAGCTCTAGATTACGTATGAATGAGGTGATGAAGGATAGAGAGGATAAGCTTAGAAACTTAAAGGTTATAAATCTAGTTTCTCCGAATCGTGATGCATTAATTAAGTGGTGACTTTGGAACGATATTAAGAATTTTTTTGAACCTTCAGGCTTTGGCTTTATATTTGAAGAACATCCGGGTGTATTTGAGGGTATGGTGCGTGAGTTTGCATACTCTTTTAGGCCAAAGTGGCATGTTGTGAACGAGGAGAAATTGAGTTTGTATATTGAGGAAAATATGTAGTGGAATGGAAATTTCGTTTGGGTGGAAAGGATTTTACATGTGGTATGGATGACTTAAGAGCCGCATTTATAGTGAGGGAAGATCAAACACTTTATCCATATGCATCTGAGGATAGGAAAAATGAACTTTGGAGGATGATCACGGAGAAGGAGGTCGACTACAAACCTCCCCAGCTAGCAACGAAAATTGAAGGACCGGTTTGGAAGTTTGTACATCGCTTCATTGCCACTTGCATTTATCTGCGCATGGATGGCGGAAGATTGGTGAATACATATGATTTGTATCTCATGTGTTGTATGTACGATAGAGTGAAGTTTGATCCACTGATTTTAATCACCAAGGTACTCGAGGAACATAACTCTGTGGGTTTTAGAGGTACTTACACTGGTGGTGCACACTTCGTTTCGGTCGTAGAAAAATATGTTGAATTTTTACTCGACCAAAGTAAATCCCTTACCAAGAAGACCATGGGTGAGGAAGAAATATTGTGCCGAGGATTTCTTATGTATGCTCAAACAAAACATGGTGCAGAGCTATATTTAGTTGTATGAGGTTGAATTCTGGGGCAGGCCACTCCGCCATCTTCACCTCAAAGGAACCATGAATGTACATCTTCTATCCCTCCCGCGTCGAATGCCTATGACGAAGTTTTTACAAGACTTGGTAACCTCACGATGTAAACATATGACGTTGCTTGATGGAAAGGAGATATGATGAAAGGGCTCTACACTAAAATGGGCTACGATGGATACGTATCGCCTCCTCGACCTCCCTCTTAGGCTGATAACACCGGAGGTGTTGATTCTAATTTAGGCGAGGATGACATTACTTGGGATAATGTGAATAACGCAGGAGAAGGTCCACGCGCAACCGCCGGTGGTATTTCAATAGAAATTTGGATAAGCCTTAAAACCACCTTCTAACATTACGATTCGATCTTTAAACGTCGAGAAGTTTAGTCATCTTAATGTTTCTAAATTTTTGCCTTTATTTGTCTAACTATTTTGAACTATCATTTTGGTTGAGTAAAACTACAACTCGACCAATCACTTTTGATACTTTCAACTCGACCACTTTCAAACACCATTTGCTCGAGTAACAAACATTGAATTTTTCACTTTTCTCTAGCATTATAATTTGTGCGCCAGTTACTAACAATCTGCTTGACGTGCTTGAAGAGGTTATATGGATTTTACGCAGAGTAAAGGAACAATGACAGGAAGCGCATGAAATTAGATTGTATAGCCTATACTAGAGAAGTCTATCTATACCCTATCTTTTTATTACCTGTTTTAATTGCTTAGGAAATAAGATAAATTTTAAGTGTGGGGTTTGGATAATATGCATGAATTTTCATTTGATATCATCTTATTTTCATACTAGGATTATTCAGTATGAGGAAAATTGCATTCATCTTACATGATTTGTTGATAACACGTCGAAATGTTTACTGAGCATGCCTAAACTTAATCAAACACATCTATTAAAATTGGGTTTATTACTCGAAACCACCCGTAAAATACGAGTTTTTCCAATAGCCACCCGTAAAATGTGATATTACCAATTGCCACCCATTAAAATATTTTTTATCAATTACCACCCATTAAAATTTTATTTTACCAAAAGCCACCCAAATGAATTTAA
>JAWWMW010035453.1:0-17383 GCA_035048345.1 Echeveria elegans
AAACATTTAAATAAAAAATTATGCGGAAAAGATTTCGCATTTAGGGAGAATCGGATGGAAATACGAAAAAAAAATTCCCGTCGGGACGACGGGCGATACGCTAGTATCATATAATATATGAATTTATAGTTTGCATGAACTGAGTGCATAACTTCAAAATATTTTCTTCATACTAACACCTAACTTATTTTCATCATCCACACACATTATCTGTGACAACTTTTCGGATTCAATAGATAAGACATTACCGATTATCAGGAATATGTAATGCGTTTCGCTCTCTTGCATCGATATTCGTACTTTTGAGTTTGTATATTTTGACGCTAGATCAAATTAGTTTTTGCGCTCTGATTCATAGCTGGTTAGCTTCATTAAAACGGACCACTTCTTCTCTTAACAAATAGCTTCATAAATTATACATGTATTTTCCTTATGGTCGAACAATGTACATAGAGGTGTCAAAAATATCTTTCGCCCTTCACCCGCCCTCTACCCGTCATATACCCGCCCATAAATACCATTTCATATCCACTCATTTAATACTCTTACCCTTTAATACCCTCTTATAATAAGAGCGTCCATTACCCGCCCATTTGCCCTCTTATTATCATTTTCTCAGTTTGACCATCGTTGACCGGCAGAGGTCCGTCCGTTGACCACCGATGACCGGAATTGACCGGCGTTGACCGGCCGTTGACCGATTGGTCAAAATTTAAAAAGAGGGTATTAAAGAGCGCTCTTACTCTTTTGATATCCACTCACTAAACCCTTAACCTTTTATACCCTCTACCATCTTTTACCCTCTACATACATACCCTCTTCATACCCGCCCATTTGACACCTCTAACTGTACATACTCCAGTGTTGTCAATGCATTTCAAAAACATTCTTTATATATGCTCGTGACCAGAATAAACTTAAGAGTAGCGACATTTAACGGTTACTACCGACCTTATTGGTTGGGATAAACTGTTATATTGGTTGTATAATCATCCTATGTTAACTTTTGTCCTTTCTTCAATAATCACTTCGTGCCCTTGGAGCCCTAAATATACACGCCTCCTTAAATATTAAAGATATATTAAAAGGGTTAATTACAAAAAAACTATCCATAAAATACGATTTTTTCGATTCGCTACCCGTAAAAATTGATATTACCCAGATTCATCCATAAAAATATTTAAAAAAAATAAAAGTCACTCGTTTGACTTTAATTAACTTTAAAAAATCAAAAGAATTATCAAAAAAAACTTTAAAAAATTCGAAATTTCATAAAACAAATATAAAAAATCCAACCATTTTGTATCACTTTTGATAAAGAAATTATGCCTTAAGAATTTTTTTGTATTAAGTTAATTTGATATTTCAAATATTTACCAAAATGTAGCATACAATTTTATCAAAAATTTACTAATTGTTTGTTATTATTGTTTTGAACTCGCCGAATTTTTACAAAATATTTTATTATTTTTTGCTATTTTTATTAAATGTTTATATGAAATATCATGTGAAATTCAAGCTTTGTGAAACAATTATGAATTATATTTAAAAATAACAAAAAAAAAATTAAAATTTTGTTAAAATTCAGACACATACAAAAAACTAATGGTAAACTATTGAACATTTTTTATAAAAATTTTGCTACATTTTTGTAAAATTTTGAAATATCAAATTAAATTTATACAAAAGTATTCGTATAGTATAATTTTGTAATAAAAATGCCACTAAATGGTTGGATTTTGCATATTTTTTTATGAAGTTTAGAATTTTTTAAGTTTTTTTTTATATTGTTTTTGATTTTTTAAAGTTTATTAAAGGCAAAAGGGTGGCTTTTAGTTTAAAAAAAAAATTTATGGGTGTGTCAGGGTAATATCAATTTTTACGGATGGCGAATCGAAAAACCCGTATTTTACGGGTGGTTTTTGGTAATAAACTCTTTATTAATTTCGCAAGTGCATCCAATGTTTAGATTCCTAGTTGCATTATTGATCTATTTAAGATATTCTTACATGTATATAACATTTGTTCAAAGGCCGTTTTTGATGCAAGTTATTTGGGTCTTTTTGAATATCTGATATTATTGACTATAGATCTCCATCAACACAATGTTTGATGTCTGGAAGTTATTGTATGGTCCAGCTGCCATATATGATACATATGCGATGTCTCATATTGGTTTCGTATGCTTTATACGCTATTGCGTGATCACTAGTGTTTTATTAGGATTTAGGAGAAGACAGCTGATGACATTAAAGCCTTCTATTACTGTCGTTTAAGTATGAAAATGGCCTGCAGAATATGTCGGTCGTCAACTTGTATTAGCATCGCATCATGTATGAACCAACTCAGTGATCGGTTAATATTAAAACAAAAAAACAAATTTTGGGCATTGAAGCATGTCTAAGGTGACAGTCACAACCAACACTTAAGGGTTGATTTATGAAAGCATTTATAAATGGGAAAACTGTCATTTAAATTTCCAACTTCTCAGTTTTGCCCATTTAAATCCTCAACTCAGTTTTGTCCATTTAAATCCTCAACTTCTTAGTTAGACTTCAAAAAATCTTAAGTTTATGTTAACTTTGTCATTATAGGCCTAAATCCTAAACCCTAGATGCTCAACTGATGCCTATAATGGCAAGATCAACATAAACTTAAGATTTTTGTGAAAGTCAACTAAGAAGTTGAGTATTTAAATGAGCAAAATTGAGTTGAGAATTTAAATGGGCAAAACTGAGAAGTTGGGTATTTAAATGACATTATTTCCATTTATAAATTTGTTAGATAATGTACACATATAAGATTATTTTTTATCACGGGTAGTGTAAAGCTGCAAAAACCAAGCTTGTATAATTTGGGTGGAGGTTTGAACTAGTCAGTTTCTTATCAGAGTTCCCCCCTGGTGACCATATATATTATCATTTTGCTAATCTGTGCACGGTGCAGCTTTGGTGACATTCTTGATGTATCTGGTAATTGCAGGTTCTGGACGTGGCAGTTTCTCTTGCAAAGGTTGCTGACATCGACCGTAACCTGGGAAATGAAGACACGGCAGTAGAAGGATTTCAACAAGGCCTTAAACTGCTGGAATCTTTGACTTTAAGTTCGGATGAAGCGAATCTAGAGCAAAAGGTTTGAGATTCTTATAGATGGCTTGTTGTTACCGTAAGTATATTAACTTTGAAGTTTGATCCTTATTATTTTCTACGTGCAGCGCGCATCTGTTATGGGTTACCTAAAGAGCCAACTCGCAGAGAAACAGCCTGCTGCAGCCGAGTGATGGTGTATTGTGTTTCCCTCATATGCCGGATGGTTATATTTGGGTTCTCAGGTAAGAGTAATGTTTGATGTCATTTCTGTTAACTGTTGTTGAAAGAACTTTCATAGTCCTCTTTTCTAACACTGCTATTCATATAAAGCATCAAGTGATTGACAATGTCTCGTTTTTGGATCACTGGCTGCTTAAGCTAAGATATTGTTCTTCTATTGTTTGCTTTGGACAGGTGGTTTTGAAATTGAACTGCGGGGATGACGATTCTACAATCTTGTCTTGTTTGTGCAGTGGCTTGTTACCGGCCTTTTTGGTATTCTTACAAGGACTTGTGATGATAAAAGATACACATGGCTCTGGAACAATCCCTTCATTACATGTTTAATAAATAGATTATGCACGTAATAATAACCTGCATGATCTTTTAGTGTTCTTGACGAGGACCTGTATATCCCAGTGAGTGCCATTTCCTATAAGCCTATAAGCCCCTGTTCCCGCATTGTATCTGTATATACAAACTTCAGTTTGAGAAGAGTACTTTCTGACCGGCAGTGCCTACTGTAATTTCCTTTCTTCAATAAGTGTATATGAGGTCATGATAATGTCATGGTGACGTCATTAGCTATTGAGTGTGTATAATGTAAGCAGTGATGTCATCTGTGATGACGTAAGCGCGAAAGCGTGAATAGTAAACTTAGTAGGTAATTAAAGAATATCCTCTAGAATATTCTCTAGCCTTGTCTTATTTATAGGAGCCTTGACATGTGTTGTACTCAAGCTTGAGTGAATGAATAAACCTCCTCTTTCATATTATATGACTTCAACTTCGTCATATCTCCTAGATCATGATAACCTCCTTCGTGGTTGTACTCACTATGTGTCTGTAAACTTGGTATCATCGTCAAGTTGGTCTGAGTTTTGTTTGCTTATCCTTCTCTGAAGATTCTAGCAATGTCTTTGAGGTATATCAACACGAAGGTTGGTCATGACTGTTTAAGGTGAGTTTTTCGTCATTCTTTGAAGGGACTAGTGTGAATATTTGAAGGTTTTGTGGTATATCAATAACAACTGTCAATAAGAATTTTGTGGGGATAGTAATCCTAAAAGTTCCTTGAGCATTTTATGGCCGTGTAGACGCCTCTGTTGCTCGGATTACCTGAAAAGCTTACCTCATGTCTGTCAACATGACTTAGTCAATAAGATTGCCGTAAAATTATTCTATATTCATCTTAGACCCTATTGAGGATAGATTGGTAAACTTAACTTGCTGCCTTGATACGATTTAGTCAATACGATTGCCTTGTAAACTTAATGAAGCTAGCTTTATTGATGGTTCATTTACACACCATGGAAAGTACTTCTACTCTTTCTCTTTCTTCTTCGCGTCCTTCTTTTAGAAAATCAATCTATAGTAAAATAGATTACCTTTATGAAGTAGACCATGTGAGTGAAGAAAGTAAAGTTTCTATTACCCACTTGCCTCTTTTAAATCTTACAAAACCTTCACGAAACCCAATTTCACATTTTCGAAGGTCATAAGACATGTCTTTGGACCAAATAAAACTGCGGCAAAAGATCTTGTTATGTCATCTCAGTTAGAACAACATCTGATTCCGGCAACAGAAGTGGAACAGATGATTCCTCTCTGCCTAGAAGAAGGAATGATCCACCAGTGGAAAAATCATGGTTACACACATCTCCATTATGGTGCAATAAGACTGGCGTTAACGCTTCATGGTCGAAAGGGTTTGCCGGTAGTTGCAAGACTTGCTCTCTTAGATACGAGATACAGAGAGTATCATCATGCGTGCATAGCCACTATCCAGACAACACTGAACGCTGGAACAGTCTTCGTCACTCTTTTTTTGAATTTTAACATTGCCTTGGAGGACCCCCCAGATTTACAAGCACATGCAAATTCAATTAAAAATTACGGGAGCTCCATAAGTCGGAAATACTTATGTGGCAACACTCCCATCACCGAATAGCATACATAATACAAATCATGCGATGGATTTAAGCCTCCCAAGAGACTCGGGGAATGCGTTGTTCATACAATTAGAATCGCAAGACAACACAACTTGCACACATATTCCGAGACAGATTCTGAGAAACGAACTGACTAAACTACTACCTGAGTCATGTATAACCAACTATGAGAAGATCCATGAAAGGAACGTGCCGATTTAGTCTGTTGAGTTGTCCATTAGAAGAAAGAAGAGATGAAACCGTCGAAATTTCATTCAAAAATAAGCGAGAAGAAAAGCCTCGGCCTACATCTTTTGGCACAGAGGTAAATATGATCTCCGAATTGGAATAAGAAAGAAGTCTAAGCTCCATTCTCATAGTGTCTTTCAAAGCTAATGGAGGTCCTATTTATGCCTTGCTAGGGAAAATATATCAGCTACCTCTGGAGGCCCTTGAAAAACTATGCAACCACCATAAGTTTTTCAAGCAACTACAAGAACAAGGAAAACTCCTTGGAAAAGCTTGTGATCGCCCAGAGCTATCGATCAAGTGCAAAAAAATGTGATTGCTCATTCAAAGATGATTACAGTAAAAAAAATTCAAAAAGAACAAATATTCCTTTCCTAGAAAGAGAAGGTGGAAGTTTTTCAGGAAAAAGAAATTGAGAAGTGTCAGAAAATCAGACAGATGTTACATCTGCAAGAAGAAAAGACATTATGCTAAGCAATGCCCGAACAAAAAGAAAAGAGATAGACTTCTTGGATATTTATCCAAGATAGAAGACATTGAGGATTCAGACATTGATTCCATTTTCTCTATTGATGACGAGGCGGATGATGATACGATTCTCAATGAGAATAGAACCGGAAGAAACGTCAGAAGATGAAAAAAAAAAGTGAAGAAGAAAGCAAGAGGGAAGATCAGTTCATGGTATTCGATGCTTATACCCTTGACACTTGAAAAAGCGAGAAAAAAAACTAGAAACAGTGTGTTTGGAGAAACCAGTACGTAACACAAAATCTACATCTTCCAGACTAAGTACGACAAGTCCATGCCGTACCTAGCCTACTTTGATACTGGAGGACGTCATCGATCATCAAGCCAGATATCCTACCAGCACAGTTTTGGAATCCGTGTTCAGTGCCCTTCAAAGCAACTAATGGAGAGATATTCCACATCTCCCTGATCACCAAGCCTATCTACGTACAATTGTTCCCAAGATACAAGATCAAATCTAAAGTGTATGGGTCTGACCTACTTGGAAAAGACTTTATACTAGGATTTGATGACATTATACATGGCCTCAAGAGAGTATCCTGGCACCCGAAGGTTTTAAGCACAAGAATCATCTCCTGCCATGGACGAAGACTTCACATTTCTACCCAATGGAGTTGATAAACCCAATAAGAGAATAAATTATCAAAATCTCTTGTGCTGAATCTCATTCGAAGTTCCTCATCAAGTGCTCATCACCTTTGTGGAAGAATCCTAACATCTTCATATCACTGTCATTCAAAAAGAATGAAGACATCAACCCGACAAAGGCAAGCCATCCGGGAATGAATCCTGACCATTATAAACTCGCATTAGAAGAGATTTACCAGCTACAAAAGGAATATCTCATTGAAAAGACTACTTCACCATGGGCATGTAAAGTTTTCAATGTGAACAAAAGATTTGAGCAAGCCCGGGAAAAATTGAGATTGGTGATCAACTATCAACCCCTCAACTATTTCCTCACTAATGACAAGTTTCCATGGTCAAAGAGAGAGGTCTTATTCCAGAAGCTTCCTCAAGCCCTAATTTTCTCCAAGTTTGACCTGAAAGCGGGATTTCGACAGCTTGGATTTAAACTTGAAGACAGACCGAAAATGGGGTGGTTTTGCATTCCTGATCGATATTTTCAATGGAAAGTCATGTCATTCGGATTAAAGACGGCACCATCAATATTCCAAAAGGCGATGATCAGAATATTTGAGCCTGTCCTTCAGAATGCATTAGTCTACATCAATGATATTCTGTTTTTCTCTCCAGGCATTGACTCCCACTCATCTCTGGTAAAGAAATTCCACCAAATAGTGAGACGACATGGGATTATGCTCTCAGAAAAGAAAATGGTGATAGGAGAGAAAGAGATAGATTTCCTTGGCATGCACGTATATAAAGGGCAGTATCACCTCCAGCCTCACAACTTGAAGAGTTCCCCGACGAGAAAATATCATTCAAGCAGATCCAGTAGTTTCTTGGAATTGCCAATTACATGGCGGACTTTCATATCTAATCTGGTCAAACATAGATCAGTTCTTTCGGCGCAACTCAAGAAAGGTGCTTCTCCTTGGAGTAGCAGCTACACCAAGGCAGTCAAAGAATTGAAAAGAATCTTAAGGACTCTGTCGATGCTAAAGATTCCCTCAAAAGGAAAAAGAATCTTACAGACTGACGCAAATGGTCTTTATTGGGGAGCAATGCTCCTGGATAAAACTGAATGGAAGAGACAAGTGTGTGGATTCAAGAGTGATGATTTCAAATATAGTGAAAAACACTACCATTGCACCTACAAGAAAATTCTTGCGGTAAAAAGAGGTATATATAAGTTTGTTTTCCATCTGATCAGACAAAACTTCCACATTGAAATGGATATGTCCTCCTTCCCAAAAATGCTTGAATTCAAACAGAAAGCTCTACCTCAAGCACAGTTACTCAGGTGGGCTAGTTGGTTTTTGCAATGGAAGTTTGAGGTGAAACACATCAAAGAAAAAGAAAACTTCCTACCAGAGTTCTTGTCCAGAATGCATAAACAAATTTCATCGGTCATTCCAATTATCACATGATGAGTCAAGAAGGATCGTCTCAGGAAACACTAAGAAACTTGATTATGACTATGCCACGGAGTATACAAGAAGAAGTGTGCAATACTATTCTGATCCACAGAGGAATAATGATGTTACACGAATTACTCAAGGTGTATGGTTACAAGAATGGATTGGACCAAGGACCGCTTATTGACCCGCCCTATCATCCGGTATATCCTTTCCTTACTATCCTATACATGAACCCAGTGCACTATCACAAATTTCCAAAAAAAGCGTATCTGCTGCTGTGATATTTAGCAGATCTATATACAGTTGGAGTCACTGTTCACAAAAATGAGCTTTTAAGGTACTTAGCGAAATGCGTCACGAAGAGCAGAGAGCAACCTTACCAAAGGCTTTATAAATGGCTCACGTTATTCCAAAGATGTGACGTGCTGACAAGAAAAATTAAGAGCTAGTAAGGATTTGGAGGTATTTGTGACTTTCAAAGTCACGACACGATCCATGAACGTGAAGAAGATGGGACGATAATCCAGAAGCATTATGAAGCCCAAGTCTACAAAAACTTCCCAAATGATTTCCATGAAATAGTTTCCATGATGACATGACTGAATGGTCTAGATGAAAGCGAAGTGGATGCAAGGATGCTTTGTCTGTGGACAACGCACGGTATAACAGAGATGTCTATCCTGTTGGATTCAATGAAGAGATACAGCAGCTACTTGCGAAGTTCCATTTTTCCTTTGAGCCTTGTATCAGCAAAGAGAGACATAATATGAGAAGACAACGGCATTTTAGATCAATTAATGGACAAAGGATGCATGTCTATTGATTGGTGTCTGACAGTGAATCTGATGGAGACGACGATTACGGTTAGGAGCATCGGAATAGCTGGCAAGCAGCTTTCTTTTGGAGACGGGAGGAATAAGTGTGTATGAGTTCATGATTATGTCATTAGCTATTGAGTGTGTGTGTGATGTAAGCAGTGATGTCATCTGTGATGACGTAAGTGCTTACGTAAGTGTGAATAGTAAACTTAGTGTGTAAGTATAGGAATGGCAACGGGGCGGGTCAGAGGTAAATTGGACCTGCCCTGACCCACCCCGCCCCCTCTAATTAAGGTAAATTTGACCCGATTCTCCCGACCCGCAATTAATTAAGGTTAATTAGGAATAATTAAGAATAATTAGAATTAATTAGTGTTAATCATGGGGCGGGGCGGGGTGGGGCGGCAGACTAAACTGGACCCGCGGCGGGTCGGAGCGGGTCAAAAAAATTTTGCTCCGCCCCGTTTGGCTTGCGAGGCAGGGCAGGTTGGCGGGGCGGCAGATCCATTTGCCATCCCTATTTATAGGAGCCTTGGCATGTGTTGACTCAAGATTGAGTGAATGAATAAACCTCATCTTCCATACTCTCTGCCTTCTCTCTAGAATATTTTACTCCTATCTGCAACTCCGCCACCCTTCTCCGTCATATCTCCTCCCACTGATACACCTACCTTAAATCCTGATAACCTCCTTTGTGGTTGTGTCCAATATGTGTCTGTAAACTTTGTTCTGGTTTGTAAACCATAATTTACATATTACGCATGAGGCATGACTCCAAATCCATTTTCGATACAGATACTGCTCGCTGAAGCGCAGACTATACCTTCAACCTGTTGCTGTTGCTCCCTGCAATATGATGCAACCCAACAGAGATTAGTGTAGTTGAGTCCATGTGTCACGGTGACTTGCTATCAGCAGTGTCTTCCCAAAGGCATTGAATAGAAATTAGAGAAACAACGTTATCTCCTTGTTCATAAAATATCCACAGCCCTTTCTACTTATCTGGACATGGCTAATCTTGGGTGTCACTGCCACTCACTCACCATTACCATCCCAGATACTAGTATCGTTCCACCACTACTAATCATCATCACTTGAGCAAACTTTCTTGCTGTTGCAAAATTTCAACTTCTCGTCCCCCAGTACTAAACACAACTGTCTGAAGTCACTTGCTTCTGCATCATTGCTTGCCTTCGCGCGCCAAGGTTTGTTCAGCTCTTCAACCTCCGGATCATAACCCATCTTTTAAAAAAACAACCCACAATCTTATTTCCTTCATCGACGGATTTTTGTTTTTATTTCTTGTTTTCAAACTGAAGTGCAGATGTGGCAAGAGGAGCTTTCAGTTCCGGCATATCAGTTGCGAGCTCTTTTTTTTTCTCCCATCATTTTTAACCCTTGTATCAACTTCCATTGACTTTGCGTTCCTCTTCTATTTATCTCCTCTGCAGCTCGAGATTGTCATGTCCACGCCACAAGTTTTTCAGTATCTCATTCAGCATCCAATTATGTAAAATTCTTCTTTTTCTTTTCCGGTTGTAGCGGACGTGGTGCGAGATTAAATATTCTTTGGTCAAATATTCTCGAATATTAAGTGCAGCTTTCTTTGATCAAATATTCTCGAAAATGGTGAAATCATCTTAGATTTGATTTGTGTAAACATGTTAACAGATTTCGATTCGTCTACAGGTTGGCACTGTTTTGAAAACTGAATTCAAGGTGAGTACGCCATCCTACAGCATTCTTTAGATTCCAAACCTGACAGGCATATTTCTCAGTTGCATCAATCAACAGGAGTATCCGGTGTCTGCCCTGGGAGGTCCGCAGTACATATCATCTATCAAAAAGCCATTTCCTCACATTCCAATGGTTGCTTCTCAAGGTATAACAATAGGTCAGTTACTCACTTTAATTACCCAATACACACTTAAATTAGCTGAGTTTTGTTTCTGAAGAGTTCATGTGTCCCATATTGTGGACTACCGAATATTTTCAGAACTTGTTTTGAAATAATCACTTTTAATAGTACCTAGTTCTTACACTGACAATCAACATGCTAAGCATACATTCTTTGCAGAGATAAAACAAACCTCCTTCTAGTTATATATCTTCAGAGTCCAGACTGCAGGTCATATCTTAATCCAACGCCCTATCTATTCTTGTCGAAACATCTGCAGCGAGAGTAGTTTGATCAAGGTTCATATATCTTCATCATAATCCTCCCCAATTGAAGTGGATTGATTTCTATTCTATCAATTTCAGTAGGAGGCCTATCAGGGCGTTGGATGGCAGTTTGCAATGAAGTACTGTCCGGTAGTGCCATAGCAGGCATAATTTTGTTTTCCTTGATTTTGGCATTCAGATCAAACTTCTGAATGACTGGATTGCTCAAGTCATCTGCTTCCTCCTTTACACCACTTGCCAGTTCTCCACCCATGCTTCTGCTGGCATGAGCGGCATCATGTTCAAAATGATCTAGTTCAGACACACTACCAACCCTTCCCCTTTTTCGTCCACGGCCTCTCCCTATGCCCTCCCAACGCTTGTGGCATGGCTCGTCTCTTGCTGCAAAATAGAAACTTGTTATTCCTCATCAAAGAGATAATCTAGTAATACGATCTCATACCAATCTCCTTTTTCGACATGAACACAATTTAAATAATTATGGTTTGCTAGTTTAATGGACTAGTGCAAATTTATTCACTATCGGATATAATTATAGGAAAAGCATATCATCAGTAATTACCATTCGGCTCCTTTTTTAACTTCTCATCACTATCTGATAATTCCTCTCCAGCAATTTTCCTGCTACATATTTAACACAAATAACAATTCAGTCAACAACACTGCATTGTCAAACATGAGATTTGCGAAAAAAAAAATACTATCAAGAGAGAAATCCCAACCTTCTCCTTGAGATTATTCGGACTTCACCAGTGGAACCAGAATGGGTATAATATGGAACCATACTCACACCTTCTGTCAGAAAGTCAAAAAATGATGCATCTCTTAATACAATGTTTCTTGCATTCATATCTATGCATATAATAAAATTGATTTTCTCCTATCTCCGCCCATCAACGCTTATGTAATTTCGAAAATGCCTCCGTCTTCTATCACTTATTACAAATCATGTCATCAACATCGTATTTGACTGACTGTTGGCCGTATTTGATCGGATAGATTCCATACTCGGAACGACGGATGAGCGTATTTAACCTTATTTTACCGATTATTGAGTAGAGTATTTACGCTATATGACCATATATTCTTCTTATTAATGTAATGAATACGATGATTAGTCTGTTCCATCCGTATTTCCGTCAGGACGACAGACGGCATGTTAGTAAAGATAGAATTATCAAGATAAGTCGCACTGAATGTTACCAAAAGGGATAATGATGTTATAAAAGTAATATCCCAGCCCTCCCCAACTAATTCCCCAAAATCTAAACGGTACATTATCCATCCATAGTCTAAACAAGAGAAAGCAATTCTGAATCCCTTTTTTAAGTGCAATGATTTAAGCTGATTTAAAATCATGTAAAAAATCATCGCCATAATATGTGTAATAATAACTTATTATCTGAACTCAGGTGCTAAATTTCACACAAAATGCACACGAACAATGGCAGGAGAAATCATTTACTTACAAATGCAGCGAGCTGACCGTCCTTGCTCCTGCCTGAACTGTAATGCCATAAGTACGTTCACACAAATCTTGCAAAAATAACTCCATCGCTTTAGGTGCAGGAAGAAAATGAACCATCTAAATCAATAAAAAGAAAAGGTCAAATTTAAAAAGCACCAGGATTGCAGAAATTCACATACACATCCACTACACCATTTGGACACTATTGCGACAAATTTTTACAGGTTGCCCGATCCTCTGTCACACTTGTTCTAAGTAACATAGATTATTTGTTGCTTTATACGATGTCACTTTAGTAACGTAATGCGACAAATTTAAAGCGACACATTACCAAGTGTTGCAATAAATAAGAAAAGCGACATAAGTTTTTGAGACATCGTGCTCTAGGTTGCATGTGATATACGTGACATATATTTGTTGCGACAAACAACGTAATGTCTCATAGCAGGTTTGGCCGTACTGGTGCATTTACGCCTCTTTGTACGGCGCTCGCCTACCTCTTCTCCGACACACCAATTCTCGATCTGTAAACAACACCTCTCCCCAGCACATCTCATATGTGTTTTTCAAATCCCTAGCTAGTTAATTAACCATATATGTTCACAAATTAAACACCCCTGTCTCGACCATAATTCAATTTCAAAGCTTCGATTCTCTCCGACACAAACCCACCGCTCGCGTGTGTCTGTGTGTGTTTGAAACACCGGCCAGCTCTCTCGGTCTGTGTTTTACTGCGCAGCGCGGGCGCCCTGGGAACACACACGTGTGTTGCGGTGCACAAAGCAGCGCACAAAGCAGCGCACAAAAGCAGCGCTTAAAGCTCCGGCGCCGGGTCTGCTCTGTGTTGGAGAAGTTTAATTAAAGGTTTGTGGATTCAGTTTGATTGAAGGTTGAAATATTTGTAAATTAGAGCTAACATATGACCATTTGAAATCAACAATTGCAGATTTTATATAGCGCCTTAGCTCCTCTCCGGATCCCTGCTGCGCGCACTCTGTAGGGGTTGAAAAAATCCCAAATTTTGGGTCTTCGCCAATTAGTCGTCCCGCGCGCGCCTGCAGCAGCACAAATGCAGTATCTGAATTTTAATTAGCACAAATACAAACAGCACCCATCAATAATTAAGGTACTTCTCCAATTGTTAAGTTAATTAAATATGCATTATAAATTAAACAATTAATTTGTTGTTTATTTATTTAATTAATTGTGAGATCGTTAAGTTAAATTATATGTTTTTTAATTTATGCAGGATGAATTTTGAGATTGAAATTGACAAAACTTGGATTCAAATGGGAAGATCTGACGATCGTTATTTTGAAGGGATTCGGCGATTTATTGACTTTGTGAAGAGGAATAGTGGTGAATTAATTTGTCATCCTTGTCCATGCAGAAAGTGTCGATTATTACGAGAGAAGATTACAATTGATGAAATTGAGAAGCATTTGAAAGATTATGGGATGATGACCAATTATATCATATGGACTGCACATGGTGAGGTTGATATTCATGGGCCTTCAGTAAGTACATTGCGTGATCAATATATTATGGATCGGAGACGACAACAACACGGGGAATCATCTCGAAGTAATCCAACAGAAGAGTTTCTTGATGATATTTTTCGTTGCCCGGATGTAGTTGAAGATATTCACATAGATCATTCGTTTAGGGATGATGCATATCAGAAGTACTCAAAGCTTGTTGCGGATGCACAGACTCCTTTATATGATGGGTGTTCTATTACTCTACTGGATTCCATTTTGGATTCAGCACAATTGAAAGTTGATAATGATTGGACTGATAAGGGTATGGATGGTCATCTGAAACAACTTAAAAAAAGTCTTCCGAAACCGAATGTGCATCCAGAGTCATATCAAGAAGTGAAGAAAGTTTTGAAGGATATGGGATTGGGTTATGATACTATTCACGCATGTTTGCATGGGTGTGTGCTATACTACAAAGAATTTGAGCATTTAGATTGCTGTCCTATTTGCGAAGAGCCTAGATACGCCCCAAAAGAAAAAAATTACAAAGAAATACCGCAAAGAGTTGTTAGGTATTTCCCATTGATCCCAAGGTTGCAGAGATTGTTCATGTCACCTAAAATTTCGAAGGAGATGCGGTGGCATTCAGAAAGGATTGAGAGTGATGGTTATCTCAGACACCCGTCAGATGGAGAAGCATGGAATGAATTCGATAGAGAATTTCCAGAATTCGCCAGAGAGATTCGTAATGTGAGACTCGGTTTGGCTACAGATGGTTTTAATCCTTTTGGGACAACAGGTATTCAATACAGTACATGGCCTGTTGTCTTGATGCCTTATAATTTGCCGCCATCCATGTGCATGCAAAAAGAATTTAACATGCTTACATTACTAATATCAGGCCCCAAGTCTCCGGGGAAATGTTTAAGTGTGTTTTTGAGACCGCTAATTGATGATTTGAAAATCTTATGGAATGAAGGTGTCCCAACTTTTGATCGTCATGATGGATCATCTTTTATTATGAGGGCAGCTGTACTTTGGACGATTAGTGACTTTCCAGGGTTGGGAATGTTGGGTGGGATAAAGACAAAAGGGTACAGGGCGTGTCCTATATGTTTAGATGATATTGAAGCAGAAAATTTGGTTGGTACAATGTCCTATCAAGGTCATCGTATTTGTTCACTTAATTCATGAGTCATGAGACTCATGACATGATCATGTGGCTATCAATTCACTTAAAAGCATCATAGTTAATGCTGTCTTATTTGTTCGCACTGCAACTGAGATAGCCAAAACGGAAAAACCAAGAGAACGGGACATCGCTTTGGAAGCATGCCGTAAGGATTAAAAAACCAAAACCCGGACTGGTCTGCAGTTATTGTTCTCGCGCAATGACTGGCTGAGGCAGCATCACAAGACTCGAGGAACATTTAGCTGGGGGTATGACTTCAAGACAATAAAAGCATGTCCAAGAGTTCCTGCAGAAGTTCAAGCGTCCATGAAAAAAATAGTGGAAGAAAGAGAAAGGCTGGAAGCTGCATTGGCAGCAAAGCACGTGGGAAAAAAACTGATGTACTATTTAATTTGATGTGTTTCTGTGCAGAATGTTGTACTGAGTATTTCTGAGTTTAGCTTAGTAAATATTTTGGGTGTGAACTGATTAGGTTTCAGATGATGAGGTTTTTAGAAATATATTTATGTGAAGCAAGCTAACATGTTCTTACATGTGCAGATTTTGCTGGGCGACTTAAAGTAAGGAAAGATCCTGCCTGGAAGTGTCCTTTGCCTGTTGACGGTAAAGTTAATTCGATGGTATGCAAACTCTGTTCGCGGACAATTTCAGGAGGAGGAATCACACGATTCAAGCATCTTTTGGCTGAGAAATGCATTCAATCACCACTAGAAATTCAACTGGAAATGGAAAAAATGTTGACCAAGAAAGACATAGATAGAGCTGACTTTCATGCCAATGTAGACATGATCAAGAAAGAGATGCGAAGTTAGTGGCATTTCAGTGGTTTGGATATTTTTGGCAGTAAATTATTTTTTGCTTTTTGCAATCAGTACTCTGTTAGATCTGTGTTGTCGACTTGTCGTGTTCCCGAATTCGATGCTGTTCACTGATACACGCAGGGCTAACTGTAAAACAAGAAAATTATAAACATTGTCTTTAAAAGAAACATCAGATTCCGAAATTTTGCTACTTCTCCTAATGCAGAATACCCGAGAGCTACGTATATGGTTTCTTTTCGGAATTCTTTAATTGGATTTGGAAAACAAAAGTTGTATATTTATAAGTTGATTGTGATTTTCTTTGATTGAGGCAGAGAAGCGAGAGCAGGGATAACAATTGACATGGACTTTTCCTGGCTTTGCAACGAATGGAAGCTTATGTACAAGGTCATTAGTTATCTTTTAGCACATGTACAGTGTAAAATATAGGCGGGTTTCTCTTCAGTATGAGAAAGTTTCTTCTTCAGTCATTATGTCATGTGTGGATTTGGTTAGAAACTGGCTTTTGATCAACACCTGCCAGCAGTCTTTGGGGTTTGGTCTCGGATGTAATTGCAAAGTCTGCCTGCTTCGTAAAATACATATCGTGTAGTCCTTCAGAAATTCATGCTTTTTTAGGACATTATATTGCATAGCAGTATTTTGAGAGCAAGAAACGTTTGTGGAGCCTATATATTTTTTGATTTTATTTGAAGAGAACTACTTTTTATGTTTACAGGATCAATCCAAGCGAGCTGCTAAGTATATTCTGATGACCCTTCTGAAGATATTTTTTTTTATTTTCCTCGGAGGTAAGTAGGTGAATGGCGTGTAATGTGATGCTGCTTTGTGTTGCATTTGCGATTTAGGTAATTTACAGTCGCCTTTTCCTAGATTGCACCCTTCATTTAAACTTAATTCGTGCAGTTTCAGGGCTTTCAGCCTCTGTTGCTGGTTGCATTACCAGTAACTTTGAGATACAGCTTGATCACTTTTTTCTCAGGGGGCTGGTTATATCCAAATATCAACAACTAACAAAATCAGCTGAATCGTTTTACATATTTTGGTAAAATAAAATATAATTATCAGATATTATTGCAACATTCATTTAGTGCAACTAGACTTGGCAAAAATTGGACCATTTAATAAAAAAAACCCATTAATAGACCATTAATAACCCATTAACAATTTACTTTTAAATAAATGGGTTTTCTAAACCATTTAATAAAAATATCATTAACTAAATGGGTTGTAGCAAACTCATTAACAAATGTATTTACTTTGGAACTTCTATGAATGTTCCCTGTTGTTTTTTATTGACTTAGTTTGCTAGATTTTCTATCCAATATTAAGCATTATTTCTGTTGTTGTCATATAAG
>JAWWMW010035663.1:0-17379 GCA_035048345.1 Echeveria elegans
GAAGAATACTCATTAAAAATGTCGAACAAGCTATTAAGGATTAATGTAAATATTGTGTTTTCATATTTGCCCTTTTTAATTTAAAAATCATTTAATATTATAATTTAATCTGGGACGTATGATGAATCAAATGAATGGACATGATATTTTTATACTTTTTATTTTAAACACCCCTTTTTATTTTTGATCCACTCCCTATTAAATATTATATACGTAATGTATGTATCAAAATTAACATTTTTAATCCAACAATCTTTTGCAACTTTTAAGATGCCACCTGATCCCAACCCAAAGAAAATAATACAGTAAGATTATAAAAGTAATGTAATGTTGATTTATCCATTTTACGTGGTCCAATTAAGAAAACGTTTAAACTTCTATTAAATTTGTAGGTGAGTTCTAAATTCCCCTCAAGGCTTACATTTTCATTTTCGATATGAATTTATTACTACTGGCCACGCGTATATATGATAAATTTCCAAAAAAAAAAAACACTTGTATATCACAACGTTACTATTATTGAATGTTCGAGGGTGTGGAACAAAATTAAAAACACGTAAATCCTGAAAACAAAACGCACATTGGATGCCATTCATAAATATCAACAAGTTATATTTATTAATTAATGAAACATTATTAACAGAATAAAGGGTAAAATAGGAAGTAGCTCCGTTTGTTTGTGGGAAAAAAGTAAGGAAAAAATAATTCAATGAAAAATAATTTTCTCATGAGAAAGTTGTAAGTAAAATTTGATCTCATTTTTTTTATTTTTTTCCTTACAACCAAACACACATTTTATTTTCATTCAAAAATTTTATTTTCTCTTCTTTTCTCCGCAATCAAACGGGCCTTAAATGTTCTAATATTTGCCGCCTTCATTCTATCACTCATGTTTGTAGTGGTCGCTCATTTTGTACTCTGATCAACCACCGCAGCCCTCGAGATCTTGCAAATAAGAAGAAAAAGATAAAGACGGTTGATAGAGTAGGTGCACAAATATATATGAGTTGGCTCACTGCTTTGACACCGACATCAGCTAGAGCTTTTTGAAAACAAGAAACGATTATACATTTGTGAAGTTTAAAAGATGTATGCAAATTATATGAGTTATATGTGAAGTTTAGAAGATGCATGCAAATTATGTGAAATACGAAAAACCTTTGTAAATTTTAAGCATGTGAATAATACATATACCATTATGGGAATAGTCTATTTAATGTTGTTTGCTGCACCTGATCCCATTCCTAATGTAATGAGTACATGTAATGAATTTGTCGTATATAAGATAATTTTGGCGTGTAGATAATACATAACTTTTTCGTTGTAAGATGCAACATTGGATATGAGACGTGGCCGCCTCATTTAATTTCCTATAAATATGATGTTTTTTTTTTCTAATTTGAAGAAACAAAAAACACAACAATTTTTTTGCATGTCTCCATATCTCTCTTTGAATTTTACTTTCTAAGTCATAAATACTAAAAACAGATCGATTTGATTATCTCACTTTGAACTCGTGAAGCTCATTTAATTTGTAAGGATAGAAATATCAATTTCCAAAGCGATCAAATTCGACTATCTAGTATTTCCATTGATTTTCCATGTAGAACACAACACAAATTCTTCTTTAAGAAGATGCTAGTTCTACAAGACAAAAACTACTATTACAAGTAGTTTATGCTAAGTACAATAATTTGGAGTGGCAAAGCAGTTCATGATCTGTGTGTGGAAGGTGCGTTTTCAGTTTTTTTTTTTTTTTAGTTTTAACTTTAACTCTGAATAGAGGCTCACTTTAATTTTTTGAGCCCAAATCCATAAAGGCAACTTACCAATCAATGTGTTGAAAATGTGGACCAAAAGATTCAACTAGTACTAAAGTTCAACAACATCAACAATGGTAAGATTCAATTCTTTAAGACTCCGTTTGATTCCGGAGAAAAAGGTGAGGAAAATTTTTTTTTGAATGAAAATGAAATTATGTGTTTGATTGTAAGGGGGAAATGCAAAAAATAGGCAAATTGAGATTAAATTTTCCTTACAACTTTCTCATGAAAAATCATTTTTTAAAAAAAAAATCTCACCTTTTTTTCCCCGCAATCATACGACCTAAATAAATAAAATAAAATGTGATCAGACTGAAGAAGTTTATCCACTTCCACTGATTTTGTCCACAGCATACAAATGCTTTGAATTTGGCTCTTAAACATACTCGTCCACCATAGTAACTGTTTTCATGTCAGAATACTTTTCAGTGACGAAGTTTGGCACATTGCAAAATAACATCTAAACGAAGAGAAGAGCCCCTACAAACATTATTCAAATTCTTAGTAAATATAAACTCCTTCCTAACTGATGTTCTCCAAGAATAGTGGAAGACCTCCACTAAACACATGTAATCAATGAATAAGTTTTATATTTTTTCACTTCGTAAACTTCAAAGATTAAGTTATATTCTCTCCGTCTCATAATATAAATCTCACTTTCATTTTTATTGTAATGCAGAGTATCTATCTATCAAATAATGGAGTAACTTGTGAACTTGCTCGGGAGGCAAGTCACGTGTTTCATGTTACATGTACGTTACATTACATGATTACATGTTTCATGCACCGAAAAAAAGGGGTGTCTAAACCAATGTAGTCAAGTCGTGTCCCATCATATGCTCCTCATCTTTGTCTTATTATCTGTTCTTTTCCTCACAACACTCTTTGACTCTTTTCGTCATCTGGTTTTTAACTCCTAATAATCACATAATTTTGTTAGAAAACAAATACTATAATAAGAACATCGTGAAATTACTACATTCATATGTGATTTAACCGTTTTTAGTTCAAAAGTTGCGATTTTATAATCTTATATACCAATCGATCATCATTTCAAATTAATCATCAGACTCTCTACAAGTTGGTTGATGAATAACTGGATATGGAAAACTAACAAATAAATTTGTTATTTTTTGAACCACTTTATTTGAAGATACATCAGTAGTCGTTTTAGAGATATACACATAAAAGAGAAATAATACCGTCCTGAAAAATATTATTTTGTTTTCGTCATCCACCGATCACTAATTAGTCATTCTAATAACAACTTAAAATTTCATCATTTGTATTTTCATATCCACCTTACGAAAGATTAAATCATATTTATTCTAACAAACCATTAGTTAATTCTGGAAACACATTATTGTTTGGTGGACAAAATGAGTGAGTAATACTGTATATATTCCAACTACTAATTTAGCATCTTTTGATATTGATAAAGCTACTTTACTTTATTCCAAAGAATTCTTAAATGTTTTCATTGTGTCTATAAAAAGCACAAGCATTCGTCCACCTTGCTGGGGAAGCTTGTTCGAAAGAACTTACAGATATATATATATTTGCTCTCTCAGATTCAGATTCAAGGCTAAAAAACAATGCCAAGGCACAAAAGACAAGTTTCTCAGGTCCTTCCTCCTGATTTTGCCGCTGGAGAGGAGCTCCCTCAATGGGCCGGTGTGGTGGAAAATGAAGTTGCTGGAAAGAAAACGTCAGCTGAAGCGTCGAGTAAGAGTGAGTTGAATAGGAGGAGTTCAGGAACGGTGGAGCAGGAAGGAAGGAAGAGTGCACAGCCTACGGCGGAACAGAAGCCGCCCACTTCGAGGTAGTTCTTGCGTTTAAATAGAAGTTTGCAGCTCATGCAAATGCAGTTGCTAAAATAAAAGGGCTGACACAGTTGTAAGCATCGAAGTTCCTAAAGGCTTTAGCTAGTGTATTTGTTGAAACTCAAATGCTCCACCTCCAATGTAATCCAGTTAACTCAGGACTGTTGTTCGAAGAATGAATTCAGATTTCATGCAGCAAGCGTAAGTGTTCTAATGGCAACACGTCCAAAGAAAACAGTCATTTTGATAAATTACATGTCATACAAACTTGAAGTAAGAGTAGATGAGAATCGAGGAAGCGAAAAGAAGTGATGTTCTTTGGACGAGACAAGCCAAAGCAAGTAAACACAACTGCTTACTAGCAAACAAAAATACTGAATTAAGATACGAGCCAGATTTCTCGCCACAACTCTTACGCACATAATAACTGGATCAGATCACCTTCCAGGTTCAGAAACCCATTGCGATGCACCACATCAGGAGTCTTGAGTTGTACATAAAACATACAATAGGATAGGGTAGCCATCAGCAAGCTATAAGCTGCTAAGGCAGCATTGGCAAATTGTATGCGACCCACTTGGGAGATAACAAGCTCGCCCGAGTGTCCTTGTAGTAGATCTTCTTAAAGACTAAACCGTTTTTCCCATTCGCACGTAACAGACCAGGCACTTGAATTTCAACACACTAAGTTGTTCATCCCAGAACGGACAATACTAAGAGAAGGCTCCCTGCATTCACAACAAAACAAACATGTGTTAAACAAGGAACACTGCCAGCATCATAAAATCCTTGGCACTAGAACATGCATACAAATTATAACATGCACTAAGACACAAATCTCTATAATCCGGGGACTACTCACTTGTTTAAATCCATGTGCCAGCAAGTTGCCATAAGTACGACTCTCCACCAAAAGGTTAGTGTTGACATGACCGTAACATGAATATCATTTCATTGCCACATGATACTCAAAATTCTGTAGCCTGAATAACAAAGTACCAAGAAGTGAAACAAATAATCTTAGCAACAAATAAAAATGAGGGAAATATGCAGATCCAATCGGCAATCACCACTGATTAGCGTAATCTTACCAGTGATGCTCATTTAAAGACCTCACGCTGCATTATGACTAGGGAAATTTGTGATACCAGAATGCTGATTTTGAAGCACAGCCGGAGCCAATTGTTGTCGATACAGATATTGAAGCTCTCTCTGCTTGTCAAGGTGTTCATATGACATCTGGTTAAGCTGGATATCTTGTTGACCCTGACTTTGTAACCTTGAAACTTGCTTCCCATGGAACGGGAACAGATTGTCATTGACATCAGATGACTGAGAGTGGACCTGGAATGATGCAAGGTTTTGGGCATTGTTAGGCACAGTGGACGACATTGCAATTGACATATGACGGGCATCTGACCAGCTATAACCATCAACCAACTTTGTCTCACTCGACTGAAGAGGCATAGAGTCACTCATCTGTTTGCGAGGAACAGAACTAAAGCCGGGTGGAGGTCCAAGGTGCCTGTGAGGTCGACTAATAGGGCTTTTCCTTGAACCTTCTGGAAAAGGTAAATTTAGTGACTCAGTCGGATGGAATTGACCATATACAGCTCCATTTGTAATTGAATCAGCGACCTGCTGCATATGTGAAGGAAACGGATAAGACATGCCCACATCCACTTGTCTCCTAGCATCATTTCTGAAACCATTCTCCATGAAGCCATCATTTCTGAGACCATTCTCCATGAAGCCCACACCTGCAACGCCATTAGCAAGTTGTTCCATGGACCAATTAAGCGACTGACTAGGTCCATGGTACTGAGGAGTGGTATCCCGAATCTGCATTGAAGCAGGAGGCAGTAAGTTTGTTTGGAATTCGACTTTTCCATGATTATGATTGTATGGTAGGGAGATTGGAGGGTAAACACTGGATGAAACTGAACCACCAGCATCAGCAGAGGTATCATGCACCACACTCACTTGAGGAGCTGAACTTGAAACAACAACATTATCGACCTTGTCATTTGCTGTTGGTTTGAAAACAATCACCTCATCTTCCTCATCTCCATCCCCTTCCACTTCATTGTATATATGATGCCCATTTGATTGCATCATCGCTTCATCAACAATCCCCTCCGGTGAAGCGTGCTGCAGCTTAACCTGGCTTAACAAACTGGTTTTATTATCCCTAGGCACAAGCTCAACACCGATGGAAAACCTTTTTAAAGTTGAATCAAAACTTATTGATTTTTGATCAACCTTGACAACCTTAGCCAAAACTTTACAAGCAGCAAATATTCTTTGTGCACGAGCTTTTTTCTCTTTATTACTGCCAGAAGAATGCTGCCTTGAGAAATCAAGAATGTTATGTGCCGGGGTGAGAGACAGAAACCCTCTCAGCTCAAAGTCTTCCCATAAAGCGAGCCGGTTTTCATTATCACCTTCTTCATATGCGCTCATGTTGAAGAAACAAGTCTCGTCCTTGTCCTCTGTGCACACCAGCCCATCTAACAATATTTTGTTCATGAAGACAACAAAGTAGTTCCAGAAGGTATCTCTTACTCCAGCCTGCTTGACATCAACCTCAATACCAGACGCAACATTTGGGGAGCTAGCCAACCACTCCATAAACACAAGAATTCCCGGTAAAAGGCAACTAGAAGAGAGATCCTGGAGATCTTTGCATCTGCTTATAATATGCCCCATTAAATCAAAAACTGCGTTGAAAGCATTCACAACCAGCACTTTACGCTGAAGAATTTCAGCATATGATTGCCCATCGATTCCCCTTTTAGCATTATCAGCACTAAAAATGAGCATCGCCACAAGCCTTACAATAAAGAGGCTGTTTTCTGCAGCATCTTTTCCAAACTTAGGCTTCTCTTCGGGTCCAGAAGAAAGCAAAAGATTTAGAGAACTTCTAACACGATTGAGGACTTCTGAGAATGACTCCAAGCTGGTTAAGGAAAAACTTAGTACAGGTTACCCATAACAAAACAAATAAAGATGAGCAAATTCAAAACTGGAACATACCTTGTTCGGGTGAATATCATCCCATTTAAACGGACAAACTGCACACAGAAGGATTTATATGTCTCGTTCACATCTGAAGCAGGATTTGCATTCATAGACAACAGGCCATAGGCTTGACGGTTCTGCGACATTGTTTTTCAACTTTAAACGCAACGGAGCATATTACAAAAAAAAACAAAACCAAAATCCCCACCTGTATAACACAGCCTACTGCTTCGATATTTCAGATGTACACAAAGCATAATTATTGCGTATTTTTGTATATATTTCATTAAATGACGGGGATTCTGAATTAGCTTAGTTCAAACTTCAAGGAGAAATAGCTTTGTTGATATACTACATCCTTTCATTTAATGGTCTCTGAAGCCCATCAATTGGCCAAATAAGGTTTAATGAACGACAGACATTTAATGACATTCCTAGTTTAGTCCAAATTAAACTATTTGCATTACCTAATAACGATGGCACAATAAAATTAATAATATCTTATGCCTGAAACACGTTCGGCTTACAATACAAACCTGCTTAATTGTAAATCTAACTGAAAATTGAGGAGTCAATCATGCTAACGTAACCTAACGTCCAATTCCTAGATATGACAAATTACCGAATAAAGGTTGTGCGTAAATATTCGTATAACTAACAAACCATCACAGCCGCCGCTTTTAATGTGAAAAAAAACCAAACCGTTACCACAAATGCTAATAGGCAAATCCAGCAGATTCCAAGAAAATATAACTAACAATACAAAGTACCTTCTCAAATGCAACAATCAAATTCTCTTTTGCAGTGGGAAATGGATACTCAATAGCCAGGCTCCGAAAGTAACGGTAAACGGTATTTAACTGATCGCCGGAGTACGAAGCTAGAATTGCAAGCTGAAAAGAATCAACGAACAGCCCATACTATTAGAACACAAATCATTAGAGAATGATATTTTGATAAATCATGAAGGAAATGTGTGAAAGACACCTGATGATGTGGATTCCCACTTGACGGCAAAAGAGATGATGCTTCCAAATAACATCCTGATGCGGCAGCTAAGTCGCGAATGTTGGATTCAGGATCTCCATACAAGCCTTTGTATCGTGCAATGTCTCCAAGGTATATCAGGCAGCGATGCCAGGACATCAGCCCCTTCTTCATATCAGCATATTTTTTGGAATCTTTGTCCAAGATTATTTGATTTTTTAACTCGTTGGAAAATTGGTTTAGAGGGATTCCATACTTATCTTTGATCTTCATGATAAGATCATGATAAAATCCAGTTGCCTCAGAAAGGAAGGATTTGAACTGCAGCTTTATGTTTGCAATACGATCAGAACTGGAAGGGCCTTTAACATTTTGAGATTTAGAACTTCCAGAAGCATGAGCTGCGCTGAAATGCGCTCTAAATTCTTCAATGCGTCTGTAATGTAGCTGCCAAAGAGCATATTCAATGTTGTGTTGTTCAGAAAACCCATGGTCTTTTAAAATGATTGCTTCATAATATTCTCGAATCTGCTGCCAGGAATTGATTTCAGATGGAATCCTGGCCTGGGCTGCCTTGCGACGCTTATTTTCCAGCTCAACAGCCTGATGAGAAATCGAAATCATATAAACATTTCAATAAATAAAAACACTCATCGAGAAAAAAGTAATCGACGTCATTGTTTTTCTATAAAACACAGTTCATCCTATCATCATTAACTAATGAAACAGTATGTAGTAACTCACACATGATAGGCAAACAAACTTAGATACATTGAGGGCACAGAATATTTATGCAGACTGAGAAATGTGTCAGAAAGAGAATGTAAATTCTAATTTAACATCCATTTATGAAGACTACATTTAGAAACATGTGCAACGGCAGAATGTTTTTCTTCTCCGTAATTGATTCCATATATAAGTATAAGCAAAACATAAACATGAAGTAGAGATCAACATACCTTCTCATACAAACGCCGAGCAGCCTCTCTGGGAGTAGGAGTTGTCATCTTATCTTGTAAAGTCATTGCCCATCATAATGCAATATCATGAATGCTTGCCTACTGTTCCGCATTTAAAATAACATCAAAATTTACATTGCTCCCTTCAAGACGAACTAGTAAGTAGTTCCACTACTCTCGCTTACATCCATGTCAACCGATTTTCTTAACTTCAGGAAATATAAATGAGCACGCACTTACAGAAGATATTATCATACAAAGTGACACCAGGATGCAACCAGTAGTAATCCGGATGAAAACACTATCAAGTACCAACTATAAAATTACAAACCAATAAGCAGAACACCATATGAAAGAAACTCCAATCGCAGTCCAACTCAAACCAACAAGAAACCAAAAACCATCAAATCTGCCAACCTACCAGCTACCAAAGCAAAGCTACACTTAGCCTCAACAATCCAACCAGAAAGGCTGCCCTGAAATCATAATACCCTCCTCAAGTCTCAATTCACCACCCAACCAGAAAACACATATAAAAAATTATATAAAATAAACAATACAATTTAAAAATCTATCAAATTCCGCCTACCAAACCCTTCAAACACGTCAAACGACACATCGACGCCATAAATCCGACGTTAATACAACAGATCCGCAACACACACAAAGCAATCAAGCTCAATCCACAGCGCAAAATTCACAATCAACAACAACAAAACGTAAACGAATATGTAAAAAAAGGGGGAAAATATAGGAGTAGGACATACTTAAGGGATCAGGAATCTGGAACGATCTCCTCCGCGTACGTCTCCCGTCGGCGATGGAGGAAGAAGAGGGATTGAAAAGGCGGAGACGAGAGAATCGAGGGATTGAATTTTCCGCGTTTTGGATTTCAACATATGAGGTTGTATCGGTATCAATGTTGCCTTGCCTGGTCGGCTGGTCCACCTAGACTAGTAAACAGAAGTTGAAGAAATTGATTTACTATAAAATTGATCGAAATAAATTTAAAAATGGGTTTTACCGAAAATCACAATAAATCTTGATATTATTCTTTATTCGTCTATAATAATTTTATACTATGTATCCACTCAACGAAAAAAATATGTTTCTTACAAAAAGTCACACATTACCTACAATGCTTCTAAAAGTGTTTATACTTTAAGCTTAAATATTTAAAAACTTATAAAACAAATATGCAAAAGCAACAAACCACTTGTACGAATAAATTGTTACACCTTAAATTGATTTATTTTCATTTTGGACTTTGAGTGTAGGAATTGTATCATGTCTAAAGCTCTGAGCGAAAAAAATGTATTTTTATGTTGTTTCATTTTAAGCTGATATTTCACCTTAAATATGAAAAAAAAATATAACAAGCGTAACGTTGGACATAAAATTTAGCTAAGTCGTGAGGTAAAAGTGTGTGAACAATTATCCTCTACTAGAGGTGGGTCAGTCGTTCCGACGGGACTCCGGCATAAATATACGTTTTTATTTATATCTCTGTTCGATTCTTCATATTGTTCCCAACGTTTACTACTTTAATTTTTTTTTACTTTTTAGGGTAGTTTTATTCTGATGGCTTCATTCGATTCTTCTCAAATTTACCAATGTATTCCGCACAATTTTAAATTTTAAATTTATACCTGTAATTTTTTTTTGTCTTATTCTTTTTTGTTTTATTCTCTAACTATTTTTAGCAATGAAATTAGTAGTTTTACCTATGAAAATTTTCGTTGAATTGTATTCTTTTATTTATCCTCTATCAAGTATGTCATATTTTGAGCGAAGAATCAAGATCAACAAACCAAATGAAGAGAAACCTGAAGGAAGAATCGAGAATTATGATTTACAAAAAAGAGCCGCGACAAATTTTGGTACCAATAATGTTTATTGAGATTCTAATTTCTAAAAGAGGATAATGGTCATGGTATGACTACACAGAACAGAACGTATATTCTCCTTAACAGCTTCGATAGTTACACACAAATTACATATACTGCTAATGAAAGTAGACCGTTTCCTCGGACCCGCATACCAAATGGCATAACACAGTTGCATATGCTTAAACTTAAGGATTTTTGTACAGATTTTGAGTTCACGGTCTTAATAGAAACACTTGGTGACACGGACATACGGCATCTTGCGCTGGATTGGAGTCATCCTGTGCGTCTAGGCTTTGTCACTGCTTCAGGAGTTGGGACTTGGGACTAGCGTTTTCTGAAGAAACTAACCCGGTTGGCTAACTCCGCTATGGTTGATGGTGCGGGTGAGGAGCCAATGGAGTAGCTCGCCTGAAATTAAATCGGAAATCTTAACTAATGATTTTGAGTTCACTCGGGAATGTGAAAATTTGGATGAACAAAATAGCAAAACCTGTTTGTGAAAAGAAATGTCAAATGACCGATTCGTAACAGCTTTAGTTATAACTCACTGTATGTCTCTTTACCTTGAAGTCTCTGTATGGAGGAAGGGCATCCATCACACGGCAATGGGTGTCTATTCCGTCGCAGGACACTTCCCTGCTTACAGAATTGTGAAAGCTCATTGAAATCCCCAATTTTATTTGATCCATATGGCTTCTGGTGTTGGATAACGAGCGTGTTCCTTCCACAGTTATTCGATCCGACCATGATGAAGTTTCCTGGACATATGAGTATGTGACCCAGTTATACTTGAGAGCACACATGCTTGTTTTTGTCATAAAGGGACGAGAGTAATACTAGAACTTACAGGTGTTTTCTGCATCCTCTCATAGTTAAAAGATGCAAGGGTTGCATCGAAGTCTTGCTGAAGAGATCTCCTAAGATGAAGTGCACAAAGAAATGAGATCCACGATGACTAGCTGTTAGCATCTCCTCCTTTTTTAAGCAATCAGTGCATACATTAATGCCAGTCAGAAAAACAAATGTGTTTGAAAAATATTACATTCAAATGTGGTAAACCAAGATAGTTTACTAACGAGGCACAAGCTCACTGAAGAGCTTATTGGTCGAATTTCTCAACACCTTGGACTGTTCAACTGATAGGGTGAGAATGTATGGTTGTGTTTCACCTTTTTGATACCACATCATATTCCCAAAAATAACTGTATATCATTGTAATGTCTAAAGAATACGGTTTTTATCTGATAAATGATCTGGAAGTGTAACACAGACACACCAATATTCGAAGATTTTGCAATCAAATAACATGCAATATTTGACTGCATTACTTTTTATTTAGCTAATCTAAATTCACAAAAGAAAATTCAAAATACCGGTCAATAACAATTAACAAAACAAAACGTAAAAGAAGTGTCTTACTGGCGAGGTTTAATGCTTTGTGTGCGTTGGTTCTGGTGGGGAGCATCAGATGGAAAACCATAAAGATCTTGCTGCCTACTAAGTTGCTGATGGAGTGTTGCAACTTTCTTCTTCAACCTGGCCACATCAGCCTCTGCGATAGCGATCTCTTCTTGTTCATGCATTGTCTGCATGTCCTTAAAACTCTCAAAATAAATTGATATGAAAATGATGATATGAAGAATCTGATTTTCTAAAAGAAATAATACCATACAGTCTTGGTTGGATAATTTTTCAGAGGATATATCCTGACTCAGACCAACCTCCACAGCCAATCTTAGATCTCTTTCAGCTTTTAATTGCTCCTGAAGTTTCTCAACCTGGAAATCAATGCAGTAGGAGTAGCACTCTTTCATTTACTTTTTGAAGACTAACCTCGTATTTTTTTTATATAAAGAAAAAAAATAACCCAATCATCACTTCAATAGTTTATACTTTGCAATGCAGGTAGACGGAATAATACATCTTGATGGAGTATCAAACGCCGTTCAAACAAAGCTTGTCTCCTTCTTTCTAGGGATGCGTGCAATGATTCGTTTACTTTAGCCTGATTGCAACAACATTGCCAGTATATATATTAGAACACAATATTGAGAAACCTGGTAAAAATCTGACCCAGTAAGAAAACTGACTTCCTTCGCTAGTCTTCGCTGTAAATAAGTCATTTTCTTCTCGAGCTGTCTAACATCAAGCCTACAAAGTTGAATAATGAAGTTGTAGTCTTGTAGATCATTAAGCATATATGGGTACATAATTTAAAGAGTGACATTTCATACTTTTCAACGGAAGGTGAATCTAGTGAATCCACCAAACACACTTTATTTGCCTGCTGTGAGAACAAGAAGTCACTCGGATTAACAATGGCAGAACAGTCATATAAACTCTGCATGTTTATACAGTCGGCATACCATAAGCGAATGATATATGTTCTTAAGTTTCAGCGCTAACTGTTTGCCAACTGTTTAACGACTTTCTTAGTAAAAAAACAAAAAAAACTATTGCAGTCCACATTCGAGCCACAAATCACAAGAATACTTACAAAGGCTCTTTCCAGAAGTGACGACGTCTCTCTTTCGAGAGAGCTTGTAGGCTCCCCAGTTGACTTTTCAGCACAAGACTCTTTTTCTGATGAGGGGGGCTTTGGATTTACAGGAAAAAGCATAGGATGAGGTGATCGATCTTGCTTCCTTACAGGTGAGGTGTTTACAGTACAAAGCAGTTTAGCTGGCGTCTTCATTCCTATCTGACAGGAATCATGAAGCTTCCAGTGCTGGCTTTCATTAACTTCTGAGTATTTACACTCATCATGTTGACTCTTTGAAGATGAAACAGACAAGCTCCCAGACTCCACATTCAAATTAGGGCTCAAGTCCTGCAATTAACATCTAATACCGGTTAATATTAGCGATTTGCCTATCGTAAAAGGTTATATGATTATTACTGTCATATCAGTCTTAATTCCCCAGTTTCTTATGTTGCTCAGTGCTAAAGGTGGAACATTCATCATCAACTAAAATGGTATCACATCATATTTCACAAAGCTCAGACACATTCTAATTAATGGGCGCAGTCGAGAAAAATGATTACCATGCTGTCATATATATCGCCGTCAGCACAAGTACTGCTGCTCAGTTCGTCACTAAAGAGAGGTCTGCAACTTTCATCTTTTCCGTCACGTAATATGTTCCTGGCTTCATGAATTTCAATATTTTTCTTTTCCAAAATATCAGCATCGGTTGATTCTTTACTCCCTTCATCTTTTTCCAAGTCAGCTGACCCTGTATATGTAGTCGAGTTCTCGTCCTGAGAAACAGAAGAATCCAATTAGTGATGTGCAGAAGCCACCTGATAATTCAATAGTTTCCCAATAAGACAGCATATAAGATGAAATCCTTTTAAGTGCGTCTTGATAAGCAAAAAGAGACACTTCTAATTCAGGAGAAGTACATGAGGCAATAAATGTAAGCGACACATGGGTTACTTTTCATTTGTTGCTCATCATTTTGCATTGCACTACAGAACATGTCATAGAAATGACAGCATATTTACACTGAACATGTACTGATACTCCTCCAACATCAACGTAATTATAGCTTGAGCAGTTTTAGCAGCATATGCAGCAGCAAGTAGCTGACCGGAATCATCATCACTGAATTCAACATCATCCTTAAGATTGCATTCTCCAGCTAAAATCGGATGTAACAGCAATGGTGCCATGCATGCAGCAACAGCTGAGGTAGTCATGTGGTTCTCAGGAGTGCAAGATATTGTGTGCATCATCTTCATGATTCTGAGAACTAACAGAGCGTAAGAAACTAATGCGCAATTTAATGAAAGCATACTAAGTATGACAAAAAAATTACAGATGCATGCAGCTAATCAGTAGTGACAAATGGAGAAGATGAAGCCAGCTATATAAGAAAATTACAATTCAGCACTTCAAAAGTAGAATTCATAAATTACCCCCCTTCAATAATCAATAGTCAATATAATGCATAACCAGTAAAAACTAAGTAGAATAGAATCATTATAGGAAATAAATACTGTAGTGGTGAGGATGACGAATCACAAACAAGGGGGATAAAATAAAACCTAGGGCATATTTCATGGTTACCTCTGAAACAAAAGTTGATTTGGTGCAGGAAGATTCTTCAGTAATACCATCCGAAAGGCTTTAATTTGAGATTCATATTGATCTAATTCTGGACAACGATAGGTCAATCAGTTAATCAGATGGTATATTGACAATTGACATTCAAATAAGCGAAATCTCGTGGACTATATCGAATACAGAAAAAATCCATGACGAAACAAAATGTATAAAGAATAAAAAAAACTGAAGCCTACTTTCAGGTCTGAAACCAGAAGCTTAATGACACTTTTTATTCATATGATATTAGAAGAGTGAAGAGACAAACGGAAGGGTAAACAAATGGTAGGGATACAGATTCAAACAATCCACATTCAGACAACGAAGCATCAAATAAAACAGAAAGAACATGTCTTACTATAAGCCTTCAACAGCTCGTTACAGTAACAAACTGGAACAGGAGGCGAAGGAAGTTCCCTAATTATATACTGCAGATCAAAGTAATCCATACCACCGATGTTATGAAACATCACTAGAAGTTGGCTGATGATAAGCAGTTAGAAAACATACCTTGACGCAATCTCCAACAACATGAGCATCCTCGCTCGCATCAAATTCAGTTTTTCCTGCAATAAATTGCACTATAAGTTAATAACTGTTGCCACATATGCACTGAACCATAAATGGTTTTGTTTCAGTTCAGAGATACAATGATAAGTGATAACCAAATATGCAAGAAAGGAAAAATAATAACAAAATTACCCTGTTCAAATTCTTGAATTCTTCGTTGAACTTCTTCCACATCCGCGGAGATTCGTAAAATACCCTCAACCTTAGTACCTGTAAGGAAAATGAAAAGGCAGTCCCATTTACCGTTAAACAGACAAAGTAATTAGGAGTTGAGTCCTGGACAAATAAGACGTACCAAACTCCTCAAGGAAAGAAAGAGCTTTTTCCAAAAATGAAGGGCCGCCATCTGCTGGTTGCAATGCAAACCAAATTCGGTTTCCGAGAACTTCAAATTTGACAGAATGGTTGTCTTTCCCTAATTAAACCGAAAAATATATCAGCATCCGGACCAAATGTTGGCCAACAATACTCTCTGAGCATAATTATTTACACTCGATACATTGACAAAACGATCCAGCGACGGCCTCATCAATCATGATCCCATCCTTCACAGTAACTGGACCAGGGCATGGAGCTTGTATGAAAGCATGTTCCAGGGCAGTTCTCCATTCCTGGAGTTCCTCGGACGTCTCAGTCTTCACAGTAAATAATAAAGTCAAAACATTGCAAAATATTTATCTGTGGTCTGTGGATGCAGTTGCATGTTATCTTCAAGGGAAATCACCTTAAGAGTGAACCCCCTCCCATCTTGTCCATCAGGAAACAAAATGGTTAACAACTTTTTATCCTCTCTCACTATAACACTGCAGCAGATTATGATCACACATGAGGCTGGTTATTCGATCAAGTGGCTATAAATATGCATGTGATCCAAATATACCTTGCTGAGTTATTCAATTCGATACCACCTAAAGTTAAGTTCAGTTCACCACCTCCCTGAACTATGATATTCTACAAGTAAACAAAGGAAGCCATTAATTATGAACTTAATAAAACTTTTTGTTCCCCCTGAGGAACACTGAAAGAGAAGTGTAACCGGCTGAACACAATCCATTGACAGTAATAGATGACTGGAAACACTATGATATAATCTGATATAAAAATAAAATATGATGTGCATTAGGGATTACAAGAGTGCTGAGAAGGCTATCAAGTAAGAGTACGACAACGATGGATACGAATTTAAATATTTGTGCTACGATAAGGACAGTAGTACAAGACAGCAAATAAAATGTGGTACTCACAGGATCACTTCTGAAGAAAACCAAAGATGTCTTAGTAAGAATAAACCATCTCTTTTTCCATGATTTCCAACCTAAGGCTGAAGAAAGGGCAAGAATGTACATCAACAAAGCTCACCCACAATATTGAAGGACACGGAACAGAAACAAATAGCTTCTTTGTCCATGCATGTACTACTAACCTTTAGATGATATAAAAAGCGATCCACTCTTCAAAACCTGGACCGCACATAAGCAACACGAAAAAAAAAACACACAATATCAGCAAACAAACACTCCACCTTCGCTCTTAACTAACAACTGCTTAAAGAATAATAGACGGTTAGTAACATATTGTGCGGAAATTATATATCACTGCATAAATGCTAAAACTCCCTAGCAATCAAATTCAACTGGACACAGCATAGATCACTATATCTCAGAAACGCGCAGTGTCGCTAAATTTCAATTCAACAACAGCTTCATTTAATACCCCATCAACCGCGTAATCAACCGACTTCTCCACTTCCGCAACCGCAACCGCGTCCGACATCTCTAACCACAAATTCAGCGATTCGAAACGGCCGATGATGTAATTCTACTCAGGCGCTACCAGTAGCAGCAGTTGCGCGCCGGACATGAATGATGAGTCGCATACGGAGACTAAATGCGCAGAGAATTTCAGACACGGAAAATGGATGGAAAACGACGAATTTAGGGTTTCGAAAATTGGAACTGAAAACCGAAAAAGCTTCTCGGGAATGGAGAGGTTAAGACACGAGAGAATACAACACTACACTACAGACGGGAGAGCAAACGGAATTTCCCATTTTCCAGTTTCCTGTTTTTCCGACGAGAAAAATATTTTCCATTTCCCATTAATTTTTTCCCGTTTTCCTATTTTTCATTTATAATATATATTTTATTTTCATTCATATTTTATTACACATACATAAAACAAGAAAAAAATAAGACAGAT
>JAWWMW010035771.1:0-17378 GCA_035048345.1 Echeveria elegans
ACGGTAGTAACTTAACGCGTGTGTTATTTACCGTCATATATGTTACATATATCTTTATACGTCAAAATTCGGACCAGCGAGATGTACAAAGTATATGTATTACTAATTCTACCTCAACCAAACTTTTAAGTTAACCTACCTATTTTCATAAATCTCAAAATTGAGATCGTGAGTACGATAAGGAGAGTCATTCCCAAGTCATCTTCTTTTAGCATTATTTTCTACAAAAAACCAACTTTTTATGAAACCCCTTTCACTCCGTTAGAATTGTGTAAGTGTCTAATAGTATTATCTAAACTTCACTGTTCCCTTCGGTTCAATACTAGGTCACCCTAGTTTTTATAAATTTCTTTTGACGTACTAGCGGTATACATCACTATACGACACGTCAGTGAGAAAGATAGTGAGGATTATGGTATGGTGATCATCAAAAATCATAAGGTGAAAGTACTTTAGCATCAGTAATGCTAAATTTATTGACTGGGATTTGAACTTAGAAGAAGTTGCAAAGACCCACTCTAGAGGGAAGGTACCAAGATGGAAATTTGCTCCTATCTTGTTGAAAGATATAAGCACTTAATATGCTCTTCTACATGGAATATGCTTGAAAAATTGGGTCACTGACCTTCATAGAACTATTATCAGTAAAACAGTTGTAACAGTTCTGTATTCCATCGATCTTGGTACAAAAATTAATCTCGGAGAGATCATCTTTAATTTTGACACACAAAAGGAAGCTCCTCGTCAATTTTCATAACAAAAACGGGGAGTAGAAATAAAAAAGAGGAAAGAGAATATGGATTAGGCTAGGCTAAGCTAGTTTCTGTTTTACAGTTAAGGTTTTGCCAAAAAAATCGTCAAGAGGGAGATTGAGAGCTCCATGAAACCAAGGAGTAATGATAGCAATTGTTTGGAAAAGATAGTGAAGAATTCTCTCAAGGTGGCGGTTCAAGACTTATATTGAACATCTTGTTACTTGAGCATAAAAGAAGATTATGAGGAGAAAGAAATACTATGAAGGTGAGTTTGTTCTTTTTAAAGCAAATTCTTATTAGTTGGTTTGCTCAAGGTGGAGCTGAAGCAGCCTTGTAACTCACTGAAATACGTCAGTACAAAGAGTTCATATTCAGGGGGAGTTCAAGCATGTATGCGTGTTCTCATTCGCTCAAGCAGATCCTGAACAGTGGTCTGAAGTGACAGTCAATTAAACTGAAGCACACTACTTATGTTGCTGAAGAAAACCAATGCCACTTGAGTTTAAATGTTATATATTGTTTTAAAAATCAGTATGGAATGTGGTGTATTCATATGAGAAGATTACAATTCTCATATGATATCTTGAAGAACGCATTGACCATTTTACATTTGGGAAATTGCGAGTGCACCAATGACTAGTTCTTGATGAAAAAGGTATGAACCGATTACACTTCGTCCAATATGTGTATAGTTCAAGTACATTCATAAAGTACTTAACTATGATCAAGTTGAAGATGACAATATGAAATAGTTAAGGAGAGGAAGAGATGTCCGTAGTGACCACTCCTTTAGAAGATCAAGTGCAATGTGTTATTTCTCCCCTTGATGAATGGATGTCACGATGAATGTAAGGCCACAAGATTTAAGACCGACGATCTTTCTCTCTCCACAAGTCATTATGCACATGACACCATCAACTGTCACAATTCATCAGTCTTCAAGACGTGAAAAAGTGTTCTTCTCGTCCGAGACCACTTGCCGCTTGATTTATTGAAAGTTGCAGAGTGAGGGACGGACAAGATGAAGAGCGTCTTCTTGAAGCCTATATAAAGGGTACGAAGGTTAGAATTATTATGTGTACAACATAATGGGATTGTTCTCTTGTAGGGTGTTGTGATAGTTGAGGAGTTCTTGCTTCAGAGTGAGCTGAAGAAGAGTCAGGGTGAGTTGAAAAAAATGAGTGGAGTGTGGAGGGTGGAGAAGTGAAGAGTTGATATACTCGTGCGAGAAGTATAACTTCATATACATTTGGCGGTGCTAGCTTTGGAGAGTTGTGATTAAGTTACAAGGTTCCAAAGTACGTGAGGCGCAAATAAATGAATAGTTTGTAGCTTGTATAAACACGGGGTATTCGCGTGTTTTAAAGAGTGGAGCTCCACTGGCGGCTTGGTTCTTGTTGCGATAACAACATGACTTCTTCGATAGATAACAAGGTAAAACAGCTTGTCATCGTTTATAGTGAAGTGTTTACCACTTGAGGTTCACTTGGGAACCTCTCCGTACTAAGCCTTAAAGGAGCTGAACCGGATAACCATATCATGTGTCATTCTACTTTATGTATTGGCAAACATTCACTAACAATCCGAGTAAGTAAATTTATCAACATAATCTAATTTAAGTTGATTTGCTTCAGGTGTGCCTGAAGCAACACAGAAGTGTTATCAGAACAGACCGAAGGAAGTTCTGAAGGAGTTATCTTTAGCGAAGGGTTGGTCCGTTATATTTTGAGGATAAATTTAGAAAATATGGTGACGATTTTGGAGATGCAGGATCCCTAACAGCGTTTAAATCCATACCTGGAGAGTGTTCCATAACGAGATTCTAGTGGCTGAGAACTTGAAAAGGAGATGTTATGACACAAATATGAATAGGTGGTGCTTATGTGAGCGCAGGCTTTGTGGATGATTCTAAATTTTCCTTGAGGGCCTGAGGCGGTGGACGCAGGAATTGCGGAATGGTTATGGTTTTTCATGACCGAATGTGACATGAAAGTTATTTGAAAGATGATGGTTGGTCTTTGGAATCTATGGATGAATTGAAGCAGAATTCTGCATGACGGGAAAGGGCAGACAGTTGAAAGTTGCAGACTTTAAGTGTATAGCTGTTTGGAGATGAATAATGTGTATGGACTTTTTCAGATTTCATTAACAAGACTTCAGTTGTTGCTATTAGTTAGGTTGCTGGTTTGGAGTCACGTTGCAGTAGGGATGTGAACTTTGGAGCTCTTATACGAATCGTTCATGAATGTAAAATTTTACCCATATAATAATCTTATAATCAAGGTTTTTCATATGAAAAATATATCACTTGAGTGCAACTATAATGTTTCTGGCGAGAAGTGAATCAAATTGATACAATTGCGAGGAAATAATCATTGTTATACTGATATTTTTAGTATATATTTTAAATTAGACAATTACTCAAATTAACATGAGAACTTGTTCATAAATGATTGTATATTTTTTGTTTATTTACCAAATTATAATTGATCGGTGTCGTAAATGTCTAATATTTAAGCACATATTTGCATATATTCTTCACATTTATAATATAAATTTGGTCGTATTCTACACTCATATTGTTATTTCAAGTATAAAATATACTTTCTAATGATTATAGAAGCTTTGAGCAAAACATAGCAAAAATGAGGATAAAAAGAGAAAAATGGAAGTTTTTGGTCGAGTCGTGCTCGGTCAATAGAACAATCAAAGTCAACCTCGACCGAGTGGAGCTTAAAAGAGAGTTGACTCTTACTCGACCAAATGAAGGCTGAATCGACCGAGTCAGATTGAATGGAACAAATTGTGGCCAACTACTCGATCGAGTAAAGGATTGATTCGACCTAGTGACTCTATGATGAAGAAACAGAAAGCACTAACTCAGCAAAGTAAGGAACTAACTCGACCGAGTCATACCAATGAACCACGATAAGAAGATGTAAACTCAGTCGAGTGAAATCCTGTTCCACTGAGCGGAAAGTGTATGACGTGCTCGCAGTATGGCGGGTATTGTTGATCGCAAGTCAAAGAATTTGGAAGGACCAGGGTGACCTGATGTCGAACCCAAGGGAGCGGCTAAGTTTCTGTCAGTCAAACTAAGTAGCCACAAATTAGTTCTAATTATTACAAGGGGGTTTATAAAAAGTTTGATTTCAGTTTCCGTAGCAGATGTTGTTGTAAAATAATAATTTAAAGCAGATGACTAGGGAAAAACTTCACCCAAAATACTCGTGGAATAGGTTGAATGGTTTCTGAAATTAAAGTAGAACATTATTCTCTGAAAGCGTTTGATTTAAGTGAGTAGCAATGTAAATACTACGCAACTCTCACTGGTGTGACTGTTGAATTACGTAAATAATACAAATTATAAACGATAACAATTCTCACTGGTGTGACTATTGAATTATCAATCGTAGAAATCAATTTCCTTAGTATTGCCCTGGTTGGTCACAATACTAGTTTCGTTGAAAACGTTCTAAGCTAGACTCTTATCATTCATGCAGCAAGTATCCCCTTGGTTGGTCACAATCCTTACTACACTCACGTTTTAAATAAGTATTTGACTTCATAAAATACTAATATCGCCCTATTGGTCACAATACTAGATAGTCTTACCCTGATTGGTCATAAGATTAAAGTACTTGTACGAATTTGTATTAAACATTTTATGGAACATCACATATCACGTCTAACATGCATCATACAAGCGTAAGTCAAATACTCCAAACTAAATCAGATTTCGTTCATAAAGTTTTATGTAAAATTCATTCAACCATCCACGAGTATTCAAGGATCCACTAGACCCTTGTCATCAAAAGAAACTACTCACTCATGTTGAGTGAATAACAAAACATGGTTGAAATAAAATAAAAGAAGAGTTTAGAATTGCTCAGTTTGGTCTTTGAAGTGTTACGAAAAATCTGCTCAATTTTGCCGCCGGAACGTCATCGGAATTTGATCGGAATCTCGCCGGAAAAGTCACCGGAATGTGGCTGACTTTTGAGAGGAAAGTGTGTAAAAATGAAGGGAAAATCGAACCCCTTTTGAATGTGTGGAGCTCCTCTATTTATAATGCTCCAAAGAAAATGCCCATTTTGGTAAATGTATTTTCCTTTCTTGTATCTTTCCTTGATTTCTCTAACTTATTCCCCAAGGAGTGATTTCGGTCATCACTCTCATTTGAATACTGATTTCCGAAATTAAGGGATTGATGGAATTAATCTCCAATCTTCTCCTTATTTTCTCTTATTCTTCTTTCCATTTTGAGCTCCATTGGAATATCACTTGATACTTTGACTTTCTTCTTCATATTTTGGTCCAATTCAATGATCTTCGGTTCAATGTAGACGGGTTAACTTGGTTCAATCGGTTGATCCCTTTGATATCCGAATCAGTCTTTGGCGTAAACATGAACGTTGTAGAATTTTGAGTCCTCTTTCCAATGCAATTTATTTAGTCTTGATCGGACATCGGATGAATTCTGTGGAAATTTCTGAAGCTGAGAAGGTCGAAGTTGCCGGTTCTGATCCAGGGCTTTCTCGGTCGAGATTCTCTGTTTCGGCCGAGAATGCGGGGTAATCTCGGTCGAGACTAACTTCTCTCGGCCGAGACTTCTTTTCTGCTGAATATTCTTCATTTTTGCTCTGTTTTGTTCCAAGCTTCCGTAATTGATGGGAAGTGTGTTTTAGTCTTGAAACAACAATATAAGCGTGGAATGTGACTGCATTTAAATGATATAAGAGATAAATATATGCAGATACATGCATAAATAATAAACATAAAACACACTGATCACCTCAACCTCCGCAACCCATCTTCTTCTCCTCCACCACAACTTTCGACCAAATCCCGACCGGTCGCCTCATCACCATCACAACTCTCGACCAGATCCTGACCACCGTTCTCAATTCACCTTCACCTCCACAACCCATCTCCTTCTCGTCCGAACTCCACCAATGTAACCAGATCCCGACAAGTCGCCTTGTCGCCGCATCCGCACTCCACCTCAAATCAAACACAAACACTCTGTTGCTCTCTGCCATCGTCACCCAACTGAACCCATCGCGTCCAAATCCGACCATCGACACCAGTTTTGTGAAAAAGGTCGGTGGTGAGTCGATTCGATTTAGGGTTGTTGGTCCTCTCTACCGTCGTAGCCGCATTCATTCGATTCTGACCTTATCCGCCTTCACCGTCGGATTTGACTGCTTCAGACCAGTTTGGGAGATAATGGAGGTCAGATAGGAGGTCGGAGGTCGGATTGGACAACTGCGGCGTGGAGGTGAGGTCATTGGTATTGGTGGAGGAGGAGTCAGCGCCACCGCGGATGGAGCCAGTGCCACCGCGAATGGAGGTGAGGATAGAAGGAAACGACAGTGAGGTTGGGTTGGGAGAGGAGGTGGCCAAAATATTTGTAAACACCAAAAGTTTTTTGAACTTGTTATAAATTGAAAAATGACTCAAAATGTAACTCAATACAAGTTCAAAACAAAACTCAAATTTTTTTCAAAGTTGATTTATAAACTATGCCTTAATCTATCTAACTAATATCAAGTACAAGTGTCAAACCCATCGTCCCGCGTGAATTTTCTCCATGTTTTAATTTTCAATTTTAATAAAGATTTCCATCGTTTCTCTCTATAATTTTATTCTGTAATTAAATTTTTTGAATGTTGTATATTTATAATTTTTTGAATATAGTTTCATTATATTATTTTTAATTTTGTGACAACCCGTCATCCCGAATGAGAAATCTATATGTAAAAAATTTGGTTAAATACTCGGTTCAATACAATTAAATATACGGTCATATACATTTAAATAAAGTCATATACAAATAAATACGGACAAATATGATCAAATATGAAATAATACAAACAAATACGTGTGGATGGTGTATGTTGTAAATAAAAGTATGGGAAGGGGTATTTTTGTAAAATGAAGTTTTGTTTTGTTTTTATTCTTATTTTGTTTTATTATTCTATAGCGACGAAAATCAGGATTTTAGCGACGAAAAATTGTCCTAACTGTTTGTGTGTTGAGGACACTATCCTATTATTATATCAAGTATCTGCGTCAAGATATGAATTCATTTTTCTTAATGGACGTCTCTATTTTCTTATCGTGTGATTGAAAAAAGTGTTAGTTTATGAATTTGATTGAATTTCACTCCTATTATGTTCACATCCTACTTTTATTTCTTGGCATGTATGTTAGCTTCTTCACTGATGTCTTCCGATCTAGGAATATTTGTACAAGTTCACCTCATGTGTCTGGAGGATGAATGCGTGCGCTTGTTCAACATCCATAGAATGTGTTTCGGGACTAAAAAGAGTACATATTTCTGTTATAAATTCTAGAAATGAATTCCAACATTGTACACATAATTTCCCGGAACATTAACGCAAGGGGATTGATCCAGCTTCATATGCAGCTGATCCCAATTAAAAAAAATCTCTTCAAAATTAGTTCAGTGTTTCCACACTTTAATAAAGACTACTGGTAACTGTCCGAGTGAGCAGAACTGGACACTATAAGTTATAAGGTACTAGGAAGGACCTTTACTCCTTCCATGCGCTCTGATTGCTCAACCCGTATAAAATTTAAGTTTCCATGCACATTTTCTTACTATTTCTCGTCACTAGGAAAGTCATGAGTTGACAACCACACTCGGATTTCCTCTTCTACGAAAACGTGCCATCAATCTTCTTTTCAAAGGCATCTCCGCCTTCCTCCTCGACGTACTCACCGCACTCCGCATTTTCGCCTTCTTCCATATTGTACCCGCCTTCATCCTCTTCATAGTAGTAATATTCTTCACCATCTTCTCCCTGCTCATAGCCCTCTTCTAAATTCTGATCTTCCATCCCTTCGTCTGCAAGAACCCCATCTTCTTGTTCATTTTGATTAGTTTCTGCTGGTTCAGAAGGACAGAGATTGTCTACTTCAATCTTTTTTGCACAGGCATCAGTCACAGAAGTGTAAGCATCTTTATTTATGTCAGCGTTCTCCGTGCTTTCAGTCTTGTTAGTTTCTTTGTTCTCAGACGACCCACTCACAGCCACAGGGGGTTTCACTTCAGACCTCTTTTTCCTCTTCAAAATTTCGCTGAGAGGCTTTGGTCCTTCAAATGATAGATCAGAGTTTTGTTGTTCATTTTCCCCACAGTTTTTTCGTTTGGCCAAGGAAAAAGATTCCTGCCCTGATATTAAACGATCCTTGACAGACGACTTGCAAGATTTCAAGTCCGAGAGCCTTTTGGGACCTGAAAACTTGCCGCGGCCCCTCAAATTTCTCTCATTTCGAGAGTCCTCCTGCACTCTTGATCCTATCCTCTCATGAATTTGAGTTCTTACTGGGGATGTTCGGTTCCCGTTCCTTCCCATTTCAAAACCCCTTCCTGACAATGTATCCCTCACTGGAGATCTTCGGGGATCCTTTATTCTACCTTGTAGATGATTGCTCAACGAGCTCTCAAGTGGAGCTAAAGGTCGAGACTCTCTTCTGGAATCACCATAACTCCGCTCAGCATAATCATTACTGATGACTGATCTCAGCGCACTCTCCTTCTTCAGCTTCAACCTGTTCCTCAAGTCTGCCTGACCAATTCTCACGGAGCTGCCACCATTACAGTCGTTCCACCTTTGTAGCGAATCAGTATCTCTTGAAGTCCTATCAGACAATTTCCTGTTTTGATACCTCGATTGATGACTCGCCAATCCATCATGAACTTCATAGCTTCGTGGATCATGGAACATTTCAGGATCAGCATCTACATTTCTCCCTTCATGGTCCCCCCTTGCACCATATTGATCCACATCATAATTCAGATCCTCTGCAAGCTCATCATCAACAAGAACATCAAATCCCGGAGATGACTCCCGGTATAGATCATCAGTATCTTTACCATTGTGCATAATATAATACTCAGGTACCTCAACCTGATGCATGTCGTTTGAAGGGGGGGCAATTGTAGTAGGTTTGTTGCCAGGACTTCTGTCGTCGAACCCTCTTGAAGGAAACACAAGTCTTTTAACTTCCTTGGATTTTGTCTGCGCATTGGACATTCTGGGGTCTGGCATTACATCAGTAAACTTGTTTGAATTTAAAATGTTTGGTTGATAAAGTTTAGGCTCTTGAGCACTCCTCTGCCAGATACCAAATATGCTCTTTGTACCAGCGGTCTCAGCAGATGGCGCCACCAGAGAGTCTTTTGCAGTAACGGAACTTGGCCCATGCAAGAAAGCACATTTATCACCTTTCAAACACAACCCTTTCTGGAAAAAAATGCAGGGAACAGGTTGTTTTGACTGATGCGCAGAAAGTGGTGATGGTGTCGCTGCTTGGGGCAATGGAAAAGCAGTTCCAGCTGATACAGCAGATTGTGACCCCAACAAGCCATCAAGCAGCTAAACATTAGAAAGGAAAAACATTTGGTCATTAAAATAAAATAAAAGGAGTTGCGAACAGAAAATTTTGATGCTAGGTGTAGCAAGATTTCAGGCTACTCAAACCGCTTGACTACCAAACCAACTAATATGAACAGAAAATGGGAAAAAATGCAGAAATTGTGAATGCGTGCTTACAGGATGGCGAAAAACGCACTTTGGATTCAGGCAGCTACCATTCAACCAATACCAGCAGTCTCTTGGGTTAACTCGGGCATGCTCACTATGACGATATTCACAATCACTTCCCTGTTGCCAAATCCGATTAGAAAGAAAATGATATCAGTCACATGTCAGGCTCACGCCACTAAATAAAATCATTTAATCACACCAGTCATGCATCGGAGCACTTTCAATAGAGGCGGTTACTTTTAACACTCAAGTCAAGATACATTCATACACACTGCCGTTCATGATAATTACTTAATAAACCAATCTGGGGCAGATGCACACAACCACAAAAAATAATATGAGTAAATTATAAGCAAAATTACAATGGATGGGTCAACTGCTCCAAACTCCAATCAGATACTCTCTAAATGCGTGTCCTAAGGTTCAAAATCTACAAATCACTAGATCCACCTCAAACCCTAATCCAAGAATTAGAAGCAACCAAATCACATCACAAACCAACTCTACAGATCCAAATTCGCCAAATCCAAATCCGAATTCCAAATTAATCAGAATCGCGTAACCGATAAGAAAGAGAAAAATCAAGGAAAATCGAAAGAAAAGAAAATACCTTTTTGCAGGTTAGGGAGGAAGCGAGGAAGTAAACACAATCAGTGTTTTTTTTGGCGGCGTCATCGTCGGCAGACATGGGTTGATTCTGATTGATGCTTTTAGCTCCGGCCATCATCATCGACTAAAAGTAGGGTTTGTGTTGCTGATTTTTATTTATTCATATAATCTTTCTTTTACTAGATAATACTTAGCATGCAGTTTTTTTTTTTGTAATGGAATAAGGAAATTTTTGATGCGAGGAAGAGAGAGACCAATGTTTCCTTGTTTAGTTTTGGACTTTGAATTCTTTGCTTTTTGTTTAATACATCTCTCATGGAGTTTGATTTTGTGCAGCCACCCTACTAGCTGCATCGAATAAAGCAGATTAGAATCGAAACTTTTATTCCAATTTCAGATACCTTCAACTTAAAATCTAAATTATACGTACACTAGAGCTACAATCATTGATACCCTATTCGTGGTACGGTGGTCCGATTTCCGTTTCTGAATTCGCCGTCGATTTGCGAACCGTACGACGACACTGGAGTTTCGTTGGATGGCAAAAAGAAGAGAAACTGAGAGAAAAAAAGATGTGTCGGCGGAAAAAGAGAAAGGAAAAGAAGAGAAATGGAGATGAAGAAGAAAGCACCAGCGGCGGCCAAAAGGAGTTATGTGCGGGGCTGCAGGCTAAGGTTTCTGTTTGTTTTATATTTTATATTTTGTTTTTATTTTTTATATCTGTTGACCAGCATCTTTTGGTTAAAGTTTGTAATGGTTTATTTTAAATAATTTTTAAAATACAATTACATCGTATTTATCTTTTGAAAATTATTATAATATCTGTAATTTTTGGAATGTATAATTACATTCAAATGTTTTTTGATTTCAATTTTAAAAATATAATATATATAATTAAATATTTAAATGCCTTAAATATTATGAAGATTGATCAAAGCCAAATTGATGGCATCTCACAACTCACAGCATTCTGCACTGTCGTGTATTAGCTTTGGCAAAGTCTTCAAATAAATATTTACTAGTTATGCAATTTTTAAAATTATCATCGAACTTTTGTTAAAAATGTCAACTTATAACGAAAAGCTGAGTAGTACTCATCTTACCCGAAACTCTACAAGTAACGAATCACGTTTCCGTTTCCGTACCACGAACCGTACCGTACCGCAAACCGTGCAACATTGACTACAATTCTCTAGTTTACGTTGAATTCAGATTTTGAGCCGAAGGCACTCCAAAATGAGATAGAAGTTCTGATGCACTTAGTGGGTAGCTGCATCGGATCTGAATCTCATTCCTCATCACCCATCTATTTACCTTTTCTTTTCGTTGAAAGATTATATGAATTACAATTAAAAAAAAGAAGATTGCAAGATACATTATTTGGTTGAAAGATTTTTGATTCTATATCATTTCACATTTCCTTATAACCTATATATATAAAGACTTGTGTTGGAAGTATATTGAATAAAGAAATAAAAATTCTAAAGTTTTCTTCCCTACTTTCATTTGTCTTATTTTCATCTCATTCATATCCATCGTCATATAATCAGACTTTATTAACACGAATTGCTTAAAGTAAGGGACTGGTAAGTGATGTGATGGATTCGATACGATGATGACATCCTTGAGTTTTATTTGAAAGAAATACTCAAAAGCTTGAAATTGAAAAGTGGAAGGTTTATTTTATAAAAAAATTGATTGCCTTGAAGTGGATATGTATTTACTAGTAATACTTTGCACAACCAAGTATGTGCTTGTCATGACGTGGCCATGATGTGCAAAATCTTATCTCACACCGTTTGAAAGGATAACCGTCAGAAGTGGTTAGAGATAAAGATAAACGTGAAAAGAAGCATGAAACGGTGCGAGGGGTAGTTTAGGGGAAAATGTGGTCATGATGTTGTAACCGGCCACATGAGTGTTTATGCTTTATTAATAGGAAGATAATTTTTATGTATTTCTCCAGAAGTGGAATCATACATACATAGATAATTTATTTGTAAATTGATTCTCTTTAAGCGGAGTCGGTTGTACAAAAATTAATCTTTCATGTTTTAGTTCCCCGAAGTTAAATCATATTTATGAATAAAGTTTATTCAATTTTCTTGATTTGATTCTCAGGAAGTTGAATCATAAAAAATAATTTATTTATTTTCACCCTTATTCCCTTGAAGTGGAAACATGAGAGTGAAACATCAAAATTGATTATGTTATATGTTTTGTAAATTGAAATTTTTTATTTGAATTATATATGTATATATTTGGGAGAGAGTAAGTGGTGAACTTTTTGGAAAGATCATTATTAAGAGAGGTGTAGAAAGCCCATCAAGGGCTAGTCCAGTGGTAATGGATGCATATTATAAGTCACACATCATATATTTGATTTCTGATGGGTGCTAAAGCAATGAGGCTTTAAGGCGCTAAGGTTTTTAAAAAAATGTAGAAAAAAGATTGTGAGATGATCTATGCAAAGTAGAGATGAAGAGTATTCATGATCTATTAAAAATGGCGCTCTAACCTGTTTGATGGTTGTGAATTTCCGATTATTATAAGATATGTTGATTATAAATAGCGTAAAATGCGTTTAACCACCACTATAACATATTCTTTTCACTTAACCACCACTATAAAAAAAAATTACTTAGTCATCTATATAAAATTTAAAGTTAACAAATTACCACTTTTGTTAATATAAAAACACTCATTAAATTTTTTTTCAAATGAAAAAATTTCAAAAAACTAAAAATCTAAAAGAATAAATTTTAAAAATGATTTTTAATAATGCAAATTTTTATTGGGAAAACTGTCATTTAAATCCCAACTTCTCAGTTTTGCCCATTTAAATCCTCAACTTCTTAGTTGACTTTAAAAAAAATCTTAAGTTTATGCTGACTTTGCCATTATAGGCCTAAACCCTAAACCCTAAATGCTCAACTGATGTCTATAATGACAAAGTCAACATAAACTTAAGATTTTTATGAAAGTCAACTAAGAAGTTCAAGATTTAAATGGGCAAAACAGAGTTGAGGATTTAAATAGGCAAAACTGAATAGTTGGAGATTTAAATGACATTATTCCCAATTTTCATTATGAAACAAAGTCAAACATGTTATATATCTCATGTATATTGTTTTTACATTTTTTCTATATTTTTAAAATTTTTGTATATTAATAAAGGTGGTCATTTGTTTATTTTAAATTTATATAGGTGGTTAGGTGCAAAAAAAATATTGTGATGATTAAGTGAAAAAGATACATTAAAGTGATGGTAAACATAATTTACTTATATATATAAGCTTATCAAGCTAGCACAATTCAAATTCTGAATTAATTTGATAAGTTGGATATCACACTAACATGTCTTGTTCTTTTTAATTTGGTAGTCGTAGAATGTCCGTATTTTACTAATTCACTCATCAGGCTATATTATATAATCTACACTTAACTCAACAATTGAACACCCTCTATAGTGGCAAACCTTCTCCTCTCTCTTTCATACGCTCCTCTCATTCTTCCTTCTTCAGCAAATCGTCCGGCTACCCTGAGCTCTCTCCGGAGCGGGGGCTTCCCCTCCGCGGAGGTGGTTGCCCTCTGCCTCCCCTCTCATTTCATTATCTAGTCCATTTCAGGTTAGGAGGCCGCCGTTCATCCCTTCCTTCAATCTGGCCGGCCAATCTTCTGAGCTTATTCCGGGGTGGATGGCTTGCGGTTCATGTTGAGAACAGTCACAAGGTATACGTCGTGGTGGCTGTCTCCGATCGCGGGTTGGGGCCGCCGAATCTAGAATTCTGGCCCCGATTCCGAATCTGCATGTGTGGCTCTCGGATTTGCGGTGCGCACGGGGATGTTGGTGGTATTATTTCAGATCTGATTGGCTGACGCATGTCTGGGCGATGCTCCCCTCGGCAGGCCGGCGCGGCGTTACTCTTCCGGATTTGCGAGCGGTCTTGCTCGGATTGAGTCTCGTATTATGTTCTGCTTGGCTGAAGGGTTCTGGTCGTGGGTGGAGGTTTTGCTTAACTCAGCCTTCATTTTTGCTCGGACTGTTCCTCCTAACGGCAAGGCTGATGTTGGCTTGGCCTCATGCGGCGGTTTTAGTTTAGCTTAGACTAGATTAACTTAGGTTAGCTTGGTTAAGTCTACTGGTGTTAGTTAAGTATTAGTTGTCGGTACCACAGGCCTTAGTTTAGTTTTGTTGAGCTTCCTTTGTTGTCGGTTTTGACTCGTTTTCTAGCGTGCTGGTTAATTGAGTCCTTGATATTCTCCTCACAACTCTGTGTAGGAGCTCTGTATTCTCCTCTATGGTTTGGGTAGGAGCTTGGTATTGTTCCACTTAGTTTGGAATTTCTTGTCATCACAAGTTTTGTGATTGGTTTTTTAGTGTGTTCTTGATTGATTGTCACTGTTGTGTGAGCAGTAGTGATTAGTGGTTGGTGCCTATGGCCTGAGTCTCAAAGATGTATTTATACTTGAGCTATGTCTGCTTGTACTTCTTTGCCACGAATTAATCTATGAAGCTGTTTCCGATATAAAAAAAGTATTTTTATTTTTATTTATTGTAAAATCGATTCCAAATATCCAACGTTGCCGATTTGTATACCCAATTACTAAACATCATTTTGTACAATAAACAAAACAAAGCATTATACATTATGTTGAAAACAAGGTGAGAGCACCTGTGAGTCCGTGCTCGTTAATGGCAATGTTTTTGGCTAAGTAGTTGAGTATGGATTCTTGATCATGGGTGGAATTACCCAGCGGGTGAGTCGACCCAGCCCCTGAAACACAGGATGATCAAGCAGCTTCTCCTCTGGTCTGCCCGTCATCGCTAGTTGTGCATAAATATCATTATCTGGTTTAATTGATAATGATCCTTTTTTTAAGTGACGGACGGAATAAGATATTTGATAACATTATCAAATATACTTAAAATATGAATATTGCATTCAAAGATATTCTTTGCAAAGGTGGAATCAATTATCAAGAGTGAATCTCCGAAAATCAAGGAATAGCTTTCCAATCAATTATCAAAGGTGGAAACTGGTCCGGTGGTTGTAGAGTCTGTTGGTGCCCTAGGGGTAAATCTGTTGAATTTTAATGCTCCTATGCCTTTGGAAAATCCAAATATGGTTGTGACTGGTGTAAAAGACCTGGATGAAGGATCCCATTTAGAGTCTAAGATTCAAGTATCTGCTTCTCTCCCAGTTCCCATAGTATCTGATGTCACAGAAGGGAATAAAGAGGGTACAACGGTAGTTTCCCCCTCTCGTTTGTCTGGTGAATTATCTGGTGATTGTGTGAAATCCGCAAGTGTTGTCCCCCTTGCTTCTGAGGATCCTTCTACCATTGCTCCTGAAGAGAAAGCCTTCAGTCCCCTGGATGGCCTCTCTGTTAAAGAGATTATAGAAGAATTTCTGGACAGTGCTCCTGGCCCGTCCGAAATGCCCGAGATCAGTGCTCCAGAGGATGTTATTGCTGCTGAAGAAGTGATTGCTGCACCAGTCTCAGATCCCATCCTCTCTAGTCCTTCAGAAGGTCCATCTCAGGTGATCAAGAAGGAGAAAAGAAAGAAGTCAGTTCCTGCACGAAGGAAGCTTATTGAACTCTCTGACACTGCGTCTGAATCAGAGCCTGTTCTATCAGAAGTCCCTCCAAGCAAAAAGCCAAAAGTTGAAGTTCTTGCCTCAGTGCCCAAGAAAATTCTCCGCAGTAGCACTCACAAGCCAGGGGGAGTCAAGAAGGAGCACAAGGTAGTTAAGAATGGGGTTGTTGTGAATGGGGTCTGGTTTCCTTCAAGAAGTTTTGCTGACCGCTGGGATTTAACTCTGAAAAGAAAGATTGTGGCTGAAGGATGCTTTCAGGAGAAGCGATGGACAGTTCCTGACATTGTCGAGTGCCTTGAAAAAGCTGAAATGATCTTTGGGTTGAAAACTGTCAAACCTTTTAGTGAACAACTGATCCGAGAGGCTGCAAACAATATTTCTGAGGAGTTCGATGATATCCTTGATGATGACTATGGGAAAATAAGGATCAGAAACAAGACCATTACCATTTCCCCTGATCTAATTAATCAGCATCTTGGAATAGGCTTGTCTGCCTCAGTTCCCTCAGTTTCTAACTGGGATCTAGTTGCTAGTACCTTGACGAATGGCAGGATCAGCAAATGGACAGGATACACCATTGAATCTAAGTTTCTGACAACCAAGTTTGCCCTGCTTCATGGTATCTGCATCAGAAACTGGATTTCGGCAACGCACAGACTATCCCTCAGCAAGTCAGTAGCTGCAATGATCTACCACATCAGCTTGGGTAAACAAGCCAATCTCGGGCAAGTCATTTTCGATCATCTTGCTGGCCATGCTTCGTCCAAAAACCCTCAGTACCCAATCGGTTATCCTTCTGTTCTCTTTCAGCTGATCTCTCAACAAGCTCCTGATCTCGCATCAAAATCCTCTGACCTCACAGTACCAAAACCTCTTATTGTAGACTGGAAATTATTTGCTTTTGAGCATATCGTTGATGTTTCTGTTCCTGAGTCTATAATGCAGGCCCTGTCAAAAATGAAGAAGACTGTAAAGATGGAATCCAGCTCTCGTCCAAAGTCTGCTCTCTCTTCTGACAAATCCTTGCTTCAGCGCCTAAATGATCAGAAGAAACTTTTGGAGCAGGCTCTTGCAGAAAACTCTTGGCTGATAAATCAAGTTGAGCAGTTGAATCCGGCGGTGTCTGAGGAGGAGGATTCGGTTGCTGAAGAAGATTACTCTGATAATCAGTAAGAATCTATGTTGTTTCTATATCGCTCCTAGACTGTTGTATTCCCTTGTCATATTTTTGTGACAAAAAGGGGGAGTATTTTGGGATCGAATATTTGGGATTGAATATTTTGGGTGTTTCTTGTTGGTTAGGCCAGGCGTGGCCAGCTGTGCTTTCTTATGCTAAACTACTTATCCTCATATGCATGCCGCTTCTTCGAATCGGTTTATTTTATTGCTATTTTATCTGCAATGTGTGCTGACGTAGTTGTCAGTCTCGGAAGATTATTTCGTTCTCTTATCCGCTAGCCTGAGTGTTAGTGATTGCCATGCATATGTATACTAGCCTATGTGTTAGTCAGTATTTGCTTTTGCCAAAAAATTGCCAGGGGGGAGATTGAGAGCACCTGTGAGTCCGTGCTCGTTGATGGCAATGTTTTTGGCTAAGTAGTTGAGTATGGATTCTTGATCATGGGTGGAATTACCCAGCGGGTGAGTCGACTCAGCCCCTGAAACACAGGATGATCAAACAGCTTCTCCTCCGGTCTGCCCCGTCATCACTAGGTGTGAATAAATATCATTATCTGGTTTAATTGATAATGATCATTTTTTAAGTGACGGGCGGAATAAGATATTTGATAACATTATCAAATATACTTAAAATATGAATATTGCATTCGAAG
>JAWWMW010036196.1:0-17367 GCA_035048345.1 Echeveria elegans
CCAAACCAAGGATACCTCCGCACACAGAGGCACGTAACAGATCCATGATGGATCATAACACCCTCACCTGTAGCAGTGCTACGGTGGAAATTATTCAAACCACTATAAACACACTCCCTCACATACTCCGGGGAGAAAACACCACAAAAAGATAACCGCCCACATAAAGTAGGAATAACACTACTAACACAAAATAAAGTAATACTAATTAACCTCCCAAACAGCACCGCCGCAGAGCCAAAAACCCACCAAGCACCACCAAGATGCCCAAATCACTGTGAACTGCCGGCATAGAGTCAGATTCGTCAGAGACACATAACTGCATGCAACATCAGAGCACACAATTCCTCCATTCCGAGCCTCGCCGATCCACAAATCCAAGCCTCGCCGATGATCGTTGCAACAAATGCTTTCACCTCCAAGTTTGAGACCATCCAACGGAACTGGAAATAGGCACAGTCGAGACAAGGAGCCACAGATCCACCCGAGCCGAGCCACCGTGGGAGGCGAGGAGTCTCAGATCCGGATCTGTCGCTGTTGCCTTCACTCCAATTGATGCAATTCCGGCGAACAGTGTTTGGACGGAATATGAACAGGGGCTGAAAGGAAGGAGACGACTACTAACAGAAACAGAAAGGGTAAAGGGGGAAGGGTAGAGGGCAATCCACCTCCGCAGAGGGAAGCCCTCCACCCCTGACGCTGGTTTGAGGAATTGAACGGTTTGTTGAAGAGAGAAGGTGGAGAAACTTAAAGCAAGCGAGTTTAGGATAAATTGATGGATATGGATGATAAGGAAGAAGAAGAGAGGAGAATTTGTGGAAATTATGGTGTGGAAAGATGAGAGGGTGAACTTAGGGAATCGGTATATATAGGCGTTTTTAATTTCGTTAAAATTATAATTAAATTAGCGGCCACGTGGTCGCTAATTTTCAACTTGCCGCTTTAAATGTTGAAATTTAGTGACCACGTGGTCCCTAATTTAATTATAATTTTTTAAAAATATTTAAAATTTAATTTCAAATTTCCAAAAATATTTAAAAATGAATTTCAAATTTTCAAAAAAAATTAAAGAATTAAATTAGTGACAAATTTTAATTTTTTTAAAATATTTAAAAATGAATTTTGAATTTTCAAAAAATTCTTAAAGAATTAAATTAGCGACCACGTAGTCACTATTTTAATTTTAATTTTTTTAAAATATTTAAAAATGAATTTTCAATTTTCAAAAATTATTAAAGAATTAAATTAGCTACCACGTGGTCGCTAATTTAATTTTAATTTTTTTAAAATATTTAAAAATGAATTTCGAATTTTCAAAAATTATTAAAGAATTAAATTATCAACCACGTGGTCGCTAATTTAATTTTAATTTTTTTAAAATATTTAAAAATGAATTTCGAATTTTCAAATATTATTAAAGAATTAAATTAGCGACCACGTGGTCGCTAAATTGACGATAAATTTTCCCGGGAATTTTACGAACCAAAATTAGCGACTATATTTTTGTTTGCGACAATTTTTAGTTGGTCGCTAATTTGTGGTCGCTAAATCGCCAGTTTGGTGTAAGGACCCCTAGAAGAGCGGTTGGTTTGAGAACGTTTAAACAATACTAAATTAATCTAAATGGGAGGTTTTGTAGATTTGGTGTCATAGTACGAAAGTAAATAAAAGTGGTTTAACAGTAATGAGAAATATCAGCTCAAGGAACTGTTCATGCAACTAGTAATCATCGACAACAATAATATCACATGCAATATTGAATTAAAGCAATTGTTCCCGCTAGAGATACAATCTACGTATACCCGCTAGAGTAATATATACGCTACCAGTCATAATCAGACAATTTCGCTAAAGAATTACCTAATTTATATATTCTATTCATTATTACCCGCTAGAGTATCAAGCAAATATAACAATTATTATCCTAATTTATCGCAATACTTCCACCGCTAGGCTTTGTTACTACAATAAATTATTCTAATATCATGTAATAGCCTTAATTAAGTTTCACCGCTAGGGTACGCTTAACAAATAATTAAAGCATGCAATAACGCGCAAGGACGAGAATAATTCAACAAGCATATAAATATGAATGAAGCACAAGTCTCATACTAATACGCTGCAATCACGATTCCCCAAACTGAAAACAGGTTTAGCTACTGAATTGCATCGTAAATAAAATATAAATAATTAAAAGAGTGATGACAAGAGTGTATTGAATAATGCAGAAAATCAGATGTCGAATGGAACTCCAGGCCAGGTGTGTCACTCCTCGTCTAGGTTTCCACAGCTTCTGATGAAAGCTAAAATTACTACTACAAACTAAAACGTAAAAGTATTTTTTCTCTTAAAATATGCTAAAAAACGTAGTCTAACGTAGTGCAAAAGTTGGTGCTCTGAATGGAACCCTGGACTTGTATTTATAGGCGAAACAGACGGACCGGGCTTGAAAATCCCGCATGATGATGTCAGCATGACGTCATCCGATACGGCACGCAGACCTTTGTATTATTTCCCGAAATTCCTTATAGGTCCGCGTACAATAATTAACGGCGTGCCGCGTGCTAGTCTGATGTTGTTTTCCAATTCTGCTTCGTTTATTCGACGTCTCGAGCTCTTTAAAAAGCATGTTTTACGCCAGTTTGCTCTCATATGGCCTTAATATACCTGCGCAATGAAACACTACCAAAGATTAACGTTTTATCACAAAAATATACATAAAAGATGGTTATTAACGACTCGATGGATCATATAAAGACGCTCCATCACACAACTCTGACATATTAGCGTCCACTTGGACGCAAACGTGTCTTTGGATGCAAACGTGTCTTCGGACGCAAAAGTGTCCTTTGAGGCAAACAATTAATCTATAAATGTAACATCACGCGTACCATTTTTTACATATCCATTTTCATTATCTCTACAAGCCGAAACGAAAGTCTTTTAGCTGAAGAGTAGAAGTCTGTTGCGGACATAATATTTATGTTTAATATTTGTAAGTATTTAATAATTGTTCTATTTTTTATTTTTAATATTTATTTTGTTAGTTAATTTATAATAATTTTACTTATTAAAATTTTGCAGTAAATTGAAAAAAATGTGTAAGTGGATGTACATGCGCCTTATTAATGAATTGTATAACAACGAATTTGTTGCCGTCGTAGAACAATTTATGACATTTTGCATGTCTATGCCCATGTATGACTTAGATGATACAAGTGTGTGTTGTCCATGTCAAAAGTGAAAAAATAAGTGAATGCTTAATTAATTTATTTATTCAAGTGTTGATTACTGATGACAATTCTTACATATAGATTTCTTGGAAAACTGAAGAAGACCGTTGGAAATTAAGCGCGCGTGGAAGGGTCCATTTGCAGTGCATACATAGTTCAAGAGACCTTGACCTTATGTGGATATTATTTCGACTCACATGTTGCGAAAAACCAGACGTCCCAAGGCTGAAATGTAGATGGTGGGCTTTATGAGGCTGTAGATCCAGAGGATTTGTCCATTTTTACGTTTTGAGGCCGTACTTTAGGTAAACCACGTGCAGCCAAGTTACAGATGATGAGTATCATTTGATACAAACTTATGTCCTACTCAACTATGAAGAAGTTCAACCTTTTGTGGAGTAAGAATTTTTTTCATTTTTAAAATATTGATTCATTAAAAAATTTAATTAATTATTTCTCATAATTAACTTATTGTTAACTTTGAGCAGCTATTTCCTTGAAAACATCGTGCGAAGGGCGAATCCCCAAATTGCGGAAAGCGTCGAACAATGTATATTGAAATCACATTTTTGTTAGTGGTTTAACCAATATGTAAGTGTTTAATACATATGTATAATTATATATGCATGTAAAATGGTATAATCTATTAATTATTGTTTAATATGCAGGCCGATAATTCTAAATAATCTATTGAGCAGAACATCCAAACTTTGGCACGCGGCCCTGGTGAAGTTGTTACGACATATCATGGATATGTTGTTACGACATATCATGGATATGTTGTTACGACATATCATGGATATGTTGTTAAAACATATCATGGATATGTTGTCAATGGATATCGGTTCCACACAAAGAATTATTCGTCAACGAGAGTCGCAGACTGCAGTGGGGTTTTTGTATTGTGACAAACGTTCGACGTCGGTGAAGATGACTATTACGGAGTGCTAGATGAAATTATCCAGCTTAACTATGTATCTCCTACGGTGAAGCAGGCCTCAATATTTAGTTGCTCGTGGTTTGATACAAATAATAGGGGAAGAACTCGCGTGCATCCTCAAATGAAGATGGTCGATGTCAACCGTCGCAAGAAAATGGTTACTAAGGATTGTTACATATTCGCTCATCAGGCATCTCAAGTGTATTTCGTTGAATATCTGAAGACAAGGCGACAAGATGGTGATTGGTTGGGAGTCTGTAAATTAAAATCCCGTGTATGGTCTGAAGAGGGTGTCAAAAGTTTAGATCATCGCATTATAGTTCTGGAACCGTTTCAACAATATTCCACAGCAATCAGAAGAACTATCGATGATCCACTAGCGAATATTGGCACACTAGGTCCCTTACGAGATCCGGTCGGTCCAGTATATGAGTCTGAATTAGAAGGCAAAGATAAAGAAAGTTCAAAGGAGGCAGAACTTCAAACTTCGGAAGACACCGAAGAAGAATTATAATTGTTGTTGTAATTGATTAATTTAATATTTTCATTGATGATTACTTTGTAATACTAATTGATATATATTATTTTAATCATTTTCAACTTTAGACACCCTCTTCATCACAATCAGTAGGTAGCGCGGGCAAAGGCAAAGTATTTGGCGCATGTGAAGGCAAATATGACGACACCCACGCTACCTACTGATTGTGCATGCTTCTGCTTGCGACTTTAGCGACGACGTGGTCACTAAAGTTTCTTCATTACCCGCGCCATGTTTCTTCTTAGTCACCGCGCTACCTACTGATTCTGCATGCTTATGCTTGCGTCTTTGGCGACCACTTGGTCGTTAAAGTTTCTTCATCAGCCACGCCAGATCTCTTCTTCGTCACCCGCGCTACCTACTGATTGTGCATGCTTCTGCTTGCGACTTTAGCAACCACGTGGTCACTAAAGTTTCTTCATCACCCAAACCATGTCTCTTCTTTGTCACCCGCGCTACCTACAAATTGTGCATGTTTCTTCATCTCTTACAGAGACTGGTTTCGTATTCTGTCATGGTATAGGTCGCAGAAGATCGATGGAAGCTGATACCACTAAAACAGATTGATTGTATGGATTGTCGGAACTAATTAACAAGCTCAACCCAGGGCTCACCGAGAGTCTAAGGTCGAGCAAATCTGTGACAAGACCTTCAAAAGAAGAATGAAGGTCGATCCCACATATTCGATCTAACAGAAACGAGAGAGGGAGGTTAGAGATTTGGGGAATGGGAATGATTTGATTGATTCCTTTGCCTGCGTTTCAGCTTTCCTTATATGGAAAGTTGTTACTAGCATCGACTGACTCCACAATTGGACCGACCTATACTTAATTGACCCGACATAACAGACAACCCGAATTTTTTTTTTTGGTTTAGTGCCTTTCATAAATAATCATCTTATATAAATTTCATATATCTATAAAATTTTGTCTTACAAGTAATAGTGATACAGGTTATTGCGTTATTATTACTACTACTCCGTACTAATTATGTAACTAACCCGTTATTTTGACTATAAATTTTGTGAATTCAGGATGTCTGAGAGATCAGCTAATTGAGCTATCAAAGGGCATGGATAGTGATTGAGGTAAAAGTAAACGTCAGCTAGGACTTTCTGGAACTTGATGTTTCATGCTGACAGTAAGTGTAAAGAAAAGGTTTTCTTGGACTTCACAATACAGCTCATAGAAAGTATAACATCTTTTACCTGATGCCAATGAATTATGAGATGACAAAACTCTGTTGTTTCATTGCTTCCTCCAAACCGTCGAGTGTGAAATCTGCTAAACTATTTTTTTGTTGTGATTTAGTGCTTGAAATTATAAAGTTTATTGTTGTTGAGTTTTCTTCACAGGTTCAACTGCCGGTGACTATCGGGTCCATCAACAAAAAACATACGATTTCATCTTTATCAACGGAGTCCATTATTATTTGAAATGCAAGCAGGTGATCCGTGTTTAGCTTTTCAATAGATGTGACATGTTAAATTTATTCAGGCATTTGAAGTTCAGTTGGCTAACGTTAGAAGTCGTGGAAATATTGCTATTGCGGTGGATTCTTCTGGAATAGCGGCCACAGGTTTACCCGGAGGAAGAACTGCGCATTCAAGATTTAAAATTCCTTTAAGTGAAGATGCTAATATTTACTGTGGAATAAACATCCATAGTGACATTGCTAAACTGATGAAATGGGTAAAATTAATTGCGTTGGATGAAGCTTCGATGACCAATAAATACACATTTTTGGCATTAGACAAGACTTTACAGGATATAATGAAGAACTCATCGCCTTTTGGGGGTAACATTATTGTCTTCGGTGGAGATTGCAGTCAAGTTTTGTCAATCGTAAAGAAGGGTAATAGACGTCAACAAGTAGCGGCAAGCATCTCTAAATCGAGTTTTTGAAATGATGTTGAAATTTTAAGGTTACGACATAATATGTGTTCAACAGGTGATACTTCTTTTGGGGAATTTTTACTGCGAATAGGCGATGGTTGTGAACCGACGGTACAAGACGATTATGCGAGACTACCTGATATGATAGTGATACTGTGGGAGAACGAACACTCAATTCATGTACTAATTGAATCAACTTTTCCAAATATGGAACACCATATGTATGACTCAAACTACATGGTGACGAGAGCTATAGTCACTCCCAAAAATGCAGACGTTTATCGATTGAACACCATGATAATTGAGACGTTTTCAGGAGATGAATTGGAGTACGATTCATGGGATGTTGAGGACGACATTCACAATCTGTATTAGCCCGAGTTCTTAAATTCTTTATGTCTGAATAGCCAGCCCCCAACAAGTTGATATAGAAAATAGGATGTCCAATTATGCTATTGAGAAATTTGGATCCACAAATGGGGTTATGCAATGGTACTCGATTGATATGTAGGAATTTAACTGCAAACTTCATTGATACTGAAATCATAACTAGACATTATTCTAGAACTAGAGTATTCCTTCATCGAATGTCATTCAATAGCGATGAGGATAGTGGGTTGCCTTTTGTACTTAGACGAAACCAGTTTCCAATTTGAGTTAGTTTTGCACTGACAATTAATAAGTCACAAGGATAGACGATTCCTAATGTTGGAATTTTCCTAAGGAATCATGTGTTTGGGCACGATCATTTATATGTTGTATTATCGAGAGGGGTATCTGCCCATAGTACTAAAATATTAGTACAAGCCATTAAGTTGGGTAAACGAAGAGGAGTATTCACTAAAAATATAGTTTACAAGGAGGTGTTACTACCCTCGCAAAGTGAACCACTTCAGGTTTGTGTCGCTTATGTTGACTCTCTTTTAAAATTGTTTCGGGTTTGTTTCACCGTATGTTAGTGTGATTTTGTGAGAATGTTTGTGGTTTTAGGAGGCGCAGTGAGCTGATTAATGATACGGAAGCTATGTTTTTGGAGGTAAACACATGGTGTTTTTCTTTTAATCCTAGGTTTTTCATGTTCATATTGTTGTTATTGTTCCAAATTTTCTCTACTTATTTTGTGTAACTTGCCAGATATTAGAGGACAAGATCACTTATGTTTAGAAAATGGACATTTGGACTTGGACGGATTCTGTGTACACACAAATGGGTGTTTGCCGACAACTTGAGTAAAACAGAAAAAAAAGTCTATCCCTCATGTTTCTTTATACTGTTACTAATGCATCTTTGATTTATTGCGTACTTGCAATTTACTTTGGGAGACCTTGACTGGGCCTGGGAGGGAGCATTTGCTATTGCCGGGGAGCCTTAAGAATGTAAAGGGTACTACTTTGCACAAAGTAAGCGACATTTAACATTCCATTGCAATGTAGTGGTTTATAATCATCATAACTATTATAAGGCTATAAACAAATAGCTTAACTTGGATGAAAAAATGAAACCTTCTTTATTAATCACTTCTATTTTGATGCAGGCTGTATAAGAATCATTGAAGGAATGAAATTATTTCAGGGAGGTGTTGCGGACAAACCAGCAAGCTTGGCTCGATTTTGTGATGAAACTTGAGTTTGGATTAGAAAAGCATAAGTGTCAATCCCTAGAAAAAGGGCAGTAAAAGAATAGATGTTTGACATCAATTGTTTCGAATTTTCAGCTATTACCTGTAATTTTCCGATCCTCTGAAACATACTTACAGTTGTACATGCTATTGGTCATGGTCTTTCAGAAGCTATTTCAATGTCATCTCATATATCATTGTCACTGATTTTTACATCACTCAGTTGTCAAAAAGGTTGCATATGATCATCTTACTATCTTTAGTGTCACGTTTTCTTGCCAAAATGAGCTTATTGTGACCGCACAGATCGAAATTCTATTTCCCAAGTGTCGCAAGCATAACCTCTTATGGAAACAAACGGGTGACTTTTTCTCCAAACTAAATATCTCTTATTGTGACCGCACAGATTGAACTATGCATTGAGTACTAGTATGAAGAAAAACTGTTATATGTCAACTGTAAAGAAAGTTTTTGAATATAATTAGTTTCAAAGCGTTGTATAATAACGGCTAAATACAACGGCTATAATGGATTAGTTTCCAAAAATTAGGAGAAAAAAATCAGAAAATTAAAAGAAAAAAGTAAGCATTTGCTGTGGACCGAAATACATATGTAAAAACTTACAATCGTTTAAGGACTTCTTTTTGAGTAAAAACTAGATCTGAGAAAATCCCATCAGACCCGAAAGAAAAAAAAAAGGGTCTGATTGTATATAAACTAGTTAAAAAGGAGGGCTTGGGCGCATATAAATTCAGAAAAAATGTTTTTTAAATCCTCAACTTCTCAGTTTTAACCGTTTAAATCCTCAACCGAAAAATATCTATTTTTATGATATATTTTTGTTGACTTTAGTGTTAATTTAGAAGCTTATGTTGACTTTGTCATTATAGGAATATTATTAAGTCGAGTGATGAGACTCGATGAGGAATTAAATGGTCAAACTGGGAAATTAGAGATTTAAATGACAAAAAAACTTAGAAGTTGAGGTATTAAATGGACTAATTTTTTCTCGATTGTGGGTTAAGGTTGAAATGAACAAAATAAAGGAAAGAAAAGGGAGGAAGATAAGGAATTTTCACTATAACTCTGAAATGTAACAAAAGGTAAAGCTAACTATTAAAAAAGTGTTTGGAGAGAGTTTGGACGTGACTTTGGGGGAATTCTCTGTCAAATGAGCTTGGGATGCTGCAGTATTTATAGGAAAAGTGAGACTCTACGGTTCTGGTACATCAAAAGTCGGATTTGGTTTTGATCGAAACAGATTTTATTTCGGTCGAAACACTTTCTTCTGCTAGGCAGTTCGATCGAAATGGATTTCTTCTCGGTCGAATTGATTGACGATCTGATGTTGTCTCGATCAAAATGCTTGGTGTTTCGGCCAAAATGGATCGTGGAACTGACCTTCTTTGGTTGAAACAACTTTGATCGAAATACTTTCTTCTTTGGTCGAAATGTTTCACCCTTGATTATTTTGATCGAAATGCTACTTGTTTCGATCAAATTGATACTTTGCTGGAATCATCAAGTTCTTGCCCATTTTTCTTCGTTTTCTGCTTCGTTTTGCTCCAAGTTCCCATATTAGATGTAATACACGTTTTATGCCCGAAATTGTAATAAAAGAGTGGAGTACGGATTCCTTCATACAAAAACGTTGCAAATACAAGCATTTAGGTGTGTAATATTTTGACAATTACAACACCGATCAAGAACTCTTTGCAACGAAGGATAGATAACAAGGTGTTGCCATTAACAGCTGAAACTCAGACGTGTTGGACTTGGACAGCTTCGAGAGAGCATCCAAGTTCTTTTTCCATGTTTAAATCAAGAAGTTATGGGTACTATCATTGTCAATCAGAATGTGAAAATAAAAAAATTTCCATGCTGACCCACGACCTCATACAATGGAATGCTGACATGCCTTCCAAAGTGGTTAGCAAAATAATTGGAGTAGAATCGGGAGGATCATTGGATCAATGTTGCATTCAACTGAGAAGGGACATTCTTCAGAATCCAAAGTGTCAGTATCATCTGTGTCCAAAACAAAAATTTGGATGTTTTAGGTGGTGACCTGATGAGTATGTTTCATCACAAAACATGCATAAGTTCTTGGAACGTCTGTCTTACATTTCTTCATAAGAAAAATGGCGAGTAGGTCTTGGGTTGTGCGGAGGATTATATGGGGTAATTTATTGTATTTTAGGTGGATCAGGGTTGGGGAGGAGGGGTTTGTAATTAGGTCATCGACGACGTTGGATGCATTTCTGCACCCTTGACATCACAGGTAGCTCTGAGCACGCAGCTGACCAAGAATACCCAATAGTTTAGGTAGGGAAGGGTGGGCAGTTAGATTTGGGTGGTATGCAATTGAAGTCGCGTCGTGCGTTAAATTTGTAATTTATAGTACCTACTAAGCACTCAGTAAGAGGTAAGCAGGGTCGAACCCACAGGAGAGCGGTTGGTTTGAGTACGTTCAAAAGCTACACTAAATTAATCTAAATATGGGGTTTTTGTAAAGTCTTGGTGTCACAGTGCAAAAGTAAATAAAATGAAAGTGTAACAGTAATGGGAAAGATCAGCTCAAGGAATTGTTCATGCAACTAGTAATCATCGACAACAATAATATCACATGCAATATTGAATTAAAGCAACTGTTCCCGCTAGAGATACAATCTATGTACACCCGCTAGAGTAATACGCAGTCGGTCCTAATCAGATAATCTCACTAAAGAATTACCTAATTTATATATTCTATTCATTATTATCCGCTAGAGTCTCAAGTAAATATAACAATTATTATCCTAATTTATCGCAATACTACCACCGCTAGGCTTTGTTACTACAATAAATTATTCTAATATCAGGCAATAATCTCAATAAGTTTCACCGCTAGGCTACACTTAACAAATAATTAAAGCATGCAAAACACGCAAAGACAGTAATAATTCAACAAGCATATAAATATGAATGAAGCACAAGTCTCATACTAATATTTTGCAATCACAATTCCCCAAACTGAAAACGAGTTTAGCTACTAAATTGCATTATAAATAAATATAAATAATTAAAAAGAGTTATGACAAGAGTTACTGAATAATGCAGAAAATCAGACGCTGAATGGAACTCCAGGCCAGATGTCACTCCTCGTCTGCGTTTTCCACAGCTTCTGATGAAAGCTTAATTTATTGCTAAAAACTAAAAGTGTTTGTGTCTGCTTAAAATCTATTGTAAAAACGTCGTCTAAAGTGTTGTCCTCTGAATGGAACCCTGGACTTGTATTTATATGCGAAACAGATGGACCGGGCTTGAAAATCTCACATAAAGACGTCAGCATGATGTCATCCGATACGACACGCGGGCCTTTGTATAATTTAGCTACGCGGGCCTTTGCATAATTTTCATTAATTCCATATAGGTCCGCGTAGGGTAATTAATGGCCTGCCGCGTGGTAAACTGATGATGTTTTCAAATTTTGCTTCGTTTCTTCGACGTCCCGAGCTCTCTAAAAAGCATGATTTACGCCAGTTTGCTTCAGTATAGTCTTAATATACATGCGCAATGAAACACTACCAAAGAGTAATATTTTATCATGAAAATATACATAAAAGATGGGAATTAACGACTCGATGGGTCGTATAAATACATTCCATCAAACCACCCCACACTTATTCTTGTTTGCCCCGAACAATTATAAGACTAAGACACATAATCACAACCGCTCGTATTTCAATTATATTTAGATGTCTACTACTGCAATACTTCAACGTATATGCGCAATCTATACCAATCAATAGTTAGTAAATAAATAAATGATACATGGTACCTCGAATCGAAATGGATAATATGAATGATTCGGAGATAGTTCTTTTTGGACTCCAGGCTTTGTTCTTCAGTTCAAAGTAACATGCACGCTTCCACACTAAATTTGCTTTCTCTAACACGTGATTCATTCGAGCTATTAAGACTTATTTCTTGAACTTTTCGAGTTGATTTTCTTTGTAGGACTGCTTATGTACTATATTGCATTGCTTCGTCTAAAGACTTCACTTCACTAGATTGTTTTTCTATTGCTTTTCACATTGATGTATATGGTGCTCTATTTAATCCTTGATGTAAACTGTAAGTCCTTTTTCTTTTAATGAACCGGTCAAGTCAAAGCCTTCGAATAGCAGCTATGGAACGCGTCCCGCTCTATCCCTTCGTCAGTTCTACACAAGTTAGGCTAGACTGCGCACATCCACCCTTTCCTGGCTACTACGACTCAGAGATAGGTCGGTCTGTTTTCCCGACTCACCACTCTCATTTGAGGACGGAGCTATAACTTTCAAAAATTCGAAAAACTTATCTCATAACTCGGAGCGTCAACCTCAACAAATTCAGTGTGTACGTGTACGTGATCATCTAAACCTTCAAACAACTGCGATGCCCCTCTAGAACAGTTTCTATCAACTCCACATCCCGTGATATCTCAATTCAAAAGAAACACATAACATTCACTCATTTATATCATACTGCTTAGTACATCATACGCAACACATATCAGAATATTACAAGTTATATTACCCAGTACACATTCAGTTCAGCACTACGAAAAACAAAAAATTTAACAAAAAGTGCATGCATACTGAAATAAATGTGCAAACTCCAACAGACTCGATTAACTAACTCTCCCACCCCACACTTTTGAACAAAACCGTGTCCTCACGGTCTAATCCAAAAGATGAAATGAGAACATGCAAGATACTAAATGCAACATACTCAATCATATTACTAAACAAGTGATACAAAAATAAGGTACTCCCCTAATGTCGGGCTGCTGATGCTATGACAGATACTCTGGAGGGATGGGGTCTCTGAATGTCCATCCAGGCGGCACTGGCAAGTGCTGGAATGGTTAACCTGCAAAGAAACTAGCACGCGTACCGTTAAACAACATGTCCAGCATAAATGGACCATAATAATGCGGTTGTCCCTGCTGCTGCTGCTGTGATGGCTGGCCTACATTAGAATCCGACTCTGAGTCATTACCTGGCTCATGAACAACTACTGCATCCACATCCTCTACCGCGCCCTGGGGGTCTGCCCACTGGACGACGTGCTGGTGGTGGTGGCCTAAGTGCCTCATTGCAGAAATAAATCCACTAATACTCCTTATCCGTAACCACCTCAATATGGCGTCCCTGGCGAAACTAGAGAAAATTTGCACTACGCCCTGGCAGAATGGTGTGGTCCTCCATCTCTGGGGCATGATGCGGCTCCCTCAGCATGTATGTGACCATGCCTCTGGATGCTATCGGGTTGTTCGCCCTCAGACTCAGTAAATGCCAGCAGTAGTAATGCCCACAGTGCACCGCCCCAAAATTTAACCGCGCGTCGTTGTACGCATTAAATTTGTAATTTATAGTACCTGCTAAGCACTCAGTAAGCGGTAAGCAGGGTCAAATCCACAGGAGAGCGGTTGGTTTGAATACGTTCAAAAGCTACACTAAATTAATCTAAATATGGGGTTTTTGTAAAGTCTTGGTGTCGCAGTGCAAAAGTAAATAAAATGAGAGTGTAACAGTAATGAGAAAGATCAGCTCAAGGAAATGTTCATGCAACTAGTAATCATCGACAACAATAATATCACTGCAATATTGAATTAAAGCAACGGTTCCCGCTAGAGATACAATCTACGTACACCCGCTAAAGTAATACGCAACTAGTCCTAATCAGATAATGTCTGTGTTATTTTTGTTTGCACGCGCGACGTATGGTGGTGCGGTGCTAGCTTTCTCCTTAACTACTCCCCGGTTACGGCGTAGTTATTTGTCACGTGTCAAAAACAATTTATAAAGAACTAGGGGTGCCCTAGTGTCGATCCACATGGAATAGTGGAATTTAGTTATGAAGTTTCTCGCTAGTTTGCGTGTGTAGTTCGTAAGTGTTTTTAAGTCTTTTGATGCAATTGTTGTTTTAAGGAAAATGTTGTTGTTTTAAGTATCAATCAAACAAAGTGATGATAGGAATTAGAATCCTCCACTAATCCTCCAGATATACGTCTAACATGTCATGAAGTTATTGTAGGGTTTAAATCATGTGATTTTGATATAAAACTTAATTTAGTTCTAACTTTTAGTTCTCACTCCTGTTGTTGAACTTACTTGTTAAAACTAATATGGTGATAGAATAAATATCACAGAATTAAAACTAGCACCAATCTCAATCCTCCTGGTGCTTCGACTAGTATTCGTTTTTAATCCTTTTTGGCTAAAGTTTATGGTTTTCACTCAAATATACTCGCTGCTACCACTTTGCTTATACACTCAATTTTATAGTTGTTTTAATCCCTAAATTATTCTAAGTTCATCTCCCGTTACTTCCTTAGATAATACTACGCATATGATGTTAATTTAAGTGTTGTCAATACTTATTTTACATCATATTCGCATGGCTTCAAACACATACACACATACTGATCTTGAAAAATGTAATTTAACATGTCAAACACATCACAAGTATTAGAGATTCATCAAATCCCCATCACACAATCACTACTCACTCATCTCAAGTGAGAATTCCATCATATAATTAAATAAAAATGAACAACACATAAACTCATATTAAAACTGATCTTGACACTGATTCAAACACAATATGAGATGAGTTTTAGAGTACCAAACGATTACACGAAGATCTGATCAAGTTTCCTTCCCAAAAGTGACCGGAAATGGCCTAAAATGGCCGACGTAAGTGGCTGAATGTGGCTGAGTGTTTCGGTAAGGAGGCTACGCCAAAAGGTTGAGCAAAAGCTGCCTAAACCCTAGCAATATGTTGTATTTATAGGCAAGAGGTTGAGCTCCATCCCTAGGGTCACAAAAGAATTGCTTTCATGAGGGAAAATCCAAAAGTCAAAAATGACCTGGCTTACTCGATCGGGCAAAGGGTTTGCTCGATCGTGCAAGACATACAAACGGTCTCCTCAGATCGATCTTGTTCGGTCGTGCAAAAATACTTAGGCTCTGTTCTTTTGACATTAATTTAAAGTCAGTTCAGGCCAGTTCAGTTCAGTTCAATTCAATTCAGTTCAGTTTCAATTCAGTTTAGTTTCAGTTCAATTTTATTAATTTGTATTATTACTCCTTTTTATACAATTAATAACCTATGCAATGTATTCACAATAAAAATACTACTAATAACATAAGAATATAAACAAAAATATTTAAATATTTGTTATACATAATCAAAATATAATATCATAAGAGTATTCATTAGTATTCATTAGTGTTCATATCAACAACATCTTAGGCCCTGTTCTTTTGACATTAATTTAAAGTCAGTTCAGTTTAATTCAGTTCAGTTTAATTCAGTTTAGTTTCAGTTCAGTTCAGTTCAGTTTCAGTTTCAGTTCAGTTCTATTCAATTCAATTTTATTCATTTATATTGCTAAGCATTTTTTTGTAAAACGAATAACATATGTAATGTATTCACAATAAAATAATATTAATAACATAAGAAAAGAAACAAAATCATTTAAATTTTTGTTATAGATAATCAAAATATAATATTACACGAGTTATTTCTCATTGAAGTAGTTATATATTGAGTGTTACATAATCACAACATGTTAACTATATCGTGTCTAGTGAGTTATGTCATTTGTATTTATATTTTAATTGAAATTTTGTTGAAGTATGGACTCATGAAAATGATTATTTATATTTTCGTGTGTTATAATATATGTGATAGATGATCTCATTTAGGAGCTCACCACTTGAGCCCTCAAATTGTCAATTTACTTGACAATGTTGTACATACATTAATGATAATGTAAAAAATTTGTGAAACTCTATGTTTGGAGGATTCTGCTCTTTGCCAAATTTTGACTATAAAAGGAGAGTTAAGTGAGTGCAAAATATACAATTTTACTACTTTTTTCTCCTACTTCTTACTAGTATTTTCTAAGTAATTTTGTATCTTGCCTAATCTCCACCCATATTAGTTTAGTGTGGTAATTTTCGCAAAGTTTTATAACATCGTGGATATTTTTGCTGAAAACTTGACATGAGTTTATATTGAAGAGGGTCCTAAACGGACATGAATATTTGACATGATTTAAAACTAAAGTCATACATCTTATTCAATTTCAATTCTAAGTGATGATGAATTATCATCTCTTCATCATTGAATATTAAACATAAATGAAATTGACCATTTTTAAATTTTCAACTTTCAGTTCAGTTTCAATTCAGTTTAGTTTCTGTTCATGTCAAAAGAATAGACCCTTACTTGGATTATGCTAACAAACGAGAAAACAAGTAAAGTACGAGCATGCTAGCTGGAAAAAAAGGGCCAAAAACAACTGAACAACAAGCCATTAATGACCCTAAAATGATGCCATGATCATCACGAAGCACACAACCTACTCCCGCCCTTCCATTAAGTGAATTCCAGGATATTTCACAGTTGAATTTTACATAATTGATTCATTCTTATAACTCGAGGTTACAATGACACAGTTGAATTTTACATAATTGGCACATGGTACTTGCCACAGAGAACTTGAAAGCCGGGTCCAGGGATAGGATGATGCGGCCTTTTATGAAAGCCACAACACGCCTAATATCGAGCCCCGATTCCGAGTGGAAAATCAGGGTTCTATTCCTCCATATTATATATGCTCCTGCAACACCTGCAAAAGATTACTAGCACATAAACCACGCACTCTCCTATGCGGCCAAATGAGATGAGTTCCAACTGATTGAGGATACCCAATTCTGACCATAAGCACTTAACAAACTCATGGCCGTCGGAACAACATCGTAGTACAGCCTCCAAATGAAGAACTTGACTTTGTTTTGGATTCGAAATCTTCCTGTATTCCGAGCATTCCCCAACCAAGGAGTCTTCAGAAGCTTCCTGGAGGTCTTTCAAATTTTTTTATTCATTGATTGATGGCATAAAAATCAAGGGAATACATGACACCATATTACACAAGAGGAATAAAAGTGGGAACATATACAGTTCGACCACCATGGACCAAAGATCCATTTGACCCTCTTACACAAGATGAAGCTCTAAGTCATGCACCGAGAACCAACGGTATCTCCTCAATGAGGAGACACATAACAGATCCATCACGGATCACAACACTCTCACCTACCGCT
>JAWWMW010036305.1:0-17365 GCA_035048345.1 Echeveria elegans
AATGTAATAATACTAAACTACCCTTTTAGGAATAAATATATTCGATTTTAATAGATTAAAAACTGATCGTCGGATGAAATTCTTAAACGGCCAAGATCTCTTAATACTTTTTAATTTATTATACCCTTTATATATGATCCATTCCCTTAGATTTTTCACGTGACACCCATCCAAATATTTTTTTGATAGAGTGGATATATTACAAGAATATCTAAGCATATTTAGTACATAATCATCAGTTAAAGCACGCACCATTTATCAATCGGCAACTCCATCAAGAACTTCAAGACTTCTGAGCAATGCAGACAAGGAATCGACGTCATCAACTCAATCCACAACTTTCACACAAAAGAATCGATGTCATTGACTCAATCCACAACTTCCACGCTGAAGGCGGGAAGAATGACAAACTTCTACGCCATTTATCAATATGCAACTCCATTAAGAACTTCAAGAATTCTGAGCAATAAACACAAGGAATTGACATCATCGATCCAATCCACAACTCCACGCCGAAGGCAGGAAGAATGACAAACCTTCACGAAGGAGAATAAAACTGACACCATAATGAAAATTTAAAAAAAAAATCTTATATAAAAAAACAAATAAAAATTAATTCAAAAAAGATAAAGACACATAAACAAATATTTTACAAATGTTTGAAATTTATAATCAAAATAATTAATTTCATTTGTAATTGTTCATTTGAGTTATAAGAAATCCATACCTTAAAATGAAACAATGAATAATCAAAAACCACAACACAAAGAAGATTAAATTAACTACTTTAATTAGATAACAGAGAGGAGTGTAAGTGTGTAACCATTCGTTTTGCGTCCGGTTTTGCAGCACCATTAGCGAAGTCATGTCATGTTAAATTGTGATTGTTCGACTGAAACAACTGTTCATAATCAGTAATATATTCTTAAATTTTGGATAAGTCCTGACAACTGCATTTTATGGTAGAAAGTTGAGTAAAGTACGTTGAAAAATTCAAGTTTGTGGCCATGTAATGACGTAATTCTCTTCACAATGTGCGTTCAAAGTTTGCATTGTATCTTTGCTGCGATGAGATATGAGAAGAAGCTCGTTCAGGTTATATACTGGCGTCCCAGCCATATTAACATCTAAACCGCGTTTAGTTACAATGATTTTGTCGTCTTCATTGAAACTTTCCATTCTCTTCACAATGTGTGCCCATCTGCTCTGTTGTTAAGGTCTTTCTTGTTGGAATGCATCATGCTTGTATGTGGATGAACACATGTGGACGCATGCATGTCTAATAGTGGGCGGTATGTGTGTTAGAGTTTTATAAGAGGTGTTTAAGTCCAAATTTCACGAATAGCGGGTATTTAAATCTAACTTACTCTTATTTAAAAGGTAAGCATGGGTCGTGTTCGCACCAACACTGAAAAAGTCTTAAAGACGGGTGGTTGATAGAGGTACTACTCGCGAACCAACAGAAAGGTGTTGAAGGAGGTTTCCATCATTTGCATTTAAGAGGCTGCAAAACAAAATTGCTGGGTTTTCAACCCATCTTATTAAGCGTATTCAGAAGGGTCCAGTTCGTGGCGTCTCCCTAAAACTGTAAGAGGAAGCGCGTGAGCGTCGTATGACTTTTGTCCCTGAGAGAGATTTGCCATTGAGGTTGATGAAATTAAAGGTTGACGAGGAGACTATTGACATGCTTGCTGCTCTTGGTATGTCTGACCTCCCTGGTGTTGTGGAACAGGCCACTGAAACTCAAAGTTTGTCTACCGGCCCGTCTTATGGACGTGGAGCTGGTGGTGCCCGCAGGTTTTGAATTACTAAATGTTTGAAGTTCTATTTATGAGCTTTTAAAGCACATACATTTGGGATATCTCAATCTTACGTATGACTAAAATCACCGTCATTATAATGCCACATTTATATTTGGTTCCTCTGCTTATGCCTTATAATGAGCGGTTGAAATCTGTTAGGAGTTATGTTCTTTTGACTTTAAATTAAAGTATATTCAGGTCTGTTCAGTTCAGTTCAGTTTAGGTGATAAACATTCACTATTTTTAAAATTACTTTAAAAGCGTAATAAGACTTGAAACAATGAGTAGAAGCTTAAGACACATTCACTATTGTCAAAACTATTTTTAAAAATTAAAAATAATACGCAAATGTAATTAATTAATTTTAAATTTTCTGTTTAGATCAGTTCAGTTCAATTTCAGTTCAGGTCAAAAGAACAGACCCTTAGAATCAGACAATTTTTAAAATGTTGAAATTGCTTGATCGATTAAGTTTAAGATTCAGACGCGTTAGACTGTATCAACGCAATTTGACACAGTGTGTTAATTCAACAGAAAGTAAATTGACACAGATATTGATTATCCAGTTCGACTCCTTTGAGGCTTAGTCTGGGGGCTTCTTCTCAAGTCTGGTAGAAATAAGTCACTAATAAAAAAAAGTCTTATACAACACTTACAACAAGTAATGTTCGAGCTAAGAATTTTCTAATGAAAAGGATCTGAAACAACCTCATTGCTCAGATTCAAGAGCTCATCTTAATATCCACCAATTCAGACCCGGTCTGAATTATCCTGCTTGTGTGTTCGTCCACTTCGTCGACTCAGAACATTCTGTAGCAGCTTGATAATCTTGTGGTCGTTCTTACGAATTATCACCTTGATGTGAAGAATATAACGGTCGGCTTAGAGGAACAATAGTCGTCGATAATGTGTTTTTTCTTTCAAATTTTTGACACCATTGAATATGGAATTCGGTGCATATTTATACTGGCATTGTTACTTAATCGGCAAGACATCTGATTCACTTTTCAAACTTTATTTACTTTGATTTCTATCTTGATAATCATCGGAGATATGAGATTGCCTTTTGATGATGATTTTTTCAATATCCATGATTGAATTAATATGATTTAATTCGAATATTTGTTACACTCCAAATCGCCATATAATTGAATTTTATCTACTTGCCAAAGATAAAGATACATGCTTCAGGCTGGCTGATTCAGATTGCTGTATCACTTTCTAAAACATTGCTTTAGATAATGATTTAGTAATAGTCTTAATTGCTTAGCAATATTTCTGATTTAGCAATATTTTCGATTGCTTAAATAATATTCTCAATTGATAATATTCTGATCTTTATAAAAAGATTCGTACTCCACGCTGGCCGATGATATGAAGCACATTGAGGAACCTTCGCTGACTCAATTAGTATCGAAATTAATCGAGCAATAAAAGAAAGACATGCAACATATAAATGCTAGCCTTCAAAGTCTCAACTCGGATCTTTAACAACGAAAGACGGCTTACAAAATGTTGGAAACACAAGTCGCTCAACAAGCAGCCAGTTCTTCGAGGTCGCCGAGTAGGTTTCCTTTGCCACCAGATCTCAAGTCGGCAGATGTGAATGTCATCACATTAAATAGTGGAAATGAACTCGAAGGTCCAAAATCAAAGGAAAGAACCCCTGGAGTAGAAGTCGACAAAGACGAGCAAGGCGAGGAAAATCAACCTGAGTCAGGGAAGGAAACGCCTATCGAGAAGGAGGTCGAGAAACCTTACGTAGCACCATCGGCTTACGTTCTGCCTCTTTCGTTTCCTCAAAGACAAAGAAAGGTGAAGAAGAGCGCAACATTTAAAAGAGTCGCTTAAATTTTGAAAAAAATCTACGTGATCATTCCATTTTCTGAAGTAATATCGCAAATGTCCATTGACGCAAAATTTTTAAAAGATATTATAACTCATAGACGTGAACTGCGAGACGTATATCATGTTGCTCTATGAGAAAATTCTAGTGCCATAATTCAATGTAAGATGCCTAAGAAAGAAAAAGATTATGGATCGTTCACGATCCCAACTACCGTATGAAATATTGATGTTGAAAATCCCCTCTGTGATTTCTGAGCAGGAGTCTCCATCATGTCATATAAATTGTATGAGAAATTGAAACTAATAACTTTAAGTAAAACTTTACTCATACTTAGACTTGCTGATAGGTCAAAAGAAAATATGTTGAAGTATTAGAAGATATGCCTGTTAAGATAGACGATTTCTTTGTTCCAGTTGATTTCTATGTGCTTGAAATGGATGAAATTCATCACGCTGATATTTCTGTAATCATGGGTAGACCATTTTTGAATACGGTTAAAGTATTAATTAATCACGGTGATGGATCAATCGAATTGGATCTCGAGTAGTTAAAGTTAAAATCTACATTTCTAAAATGTTGAAGGCATCGATATGCACCACTACAACAATCTATCGTTTTAACGTCCGCACTTTAGCATCCAACAAAAAATGGACGCTAATTAGCATCTACATGGTCGCCATTACAGAATGGACACTAATTTCAGCGACCACATGGACGCAAACGGTCATTTGGACGCTATTTTGCGTGGAAAAAATTAACGTTCATTTAGCGACCACGTGGTCGCTAACTTTGGTGCGAAAAAATTAGCGGCAAATATTAGCATCCACGTGGTCACTAATTTTGGTGTGAAAAATAAGTTTGCGACCACGTGGTCGCTAAAATGATTAAATATTATATATTTTGTAAAATAAACTTTATTTAAGAATAAAATAAATTTTAGCGTCCACCTGGTTGCTAATATTTATTTTTTTATAAATCGAATTAATATTAGCGACCAAGTGGAAGCTGAATTTATTTACTAAAAAAATAAAATTCGTTTAGCAACCGCGTGGAAGCTAAATGAATTTTAAAACTAAAAATTACTGATCATCGTGGTTTACATCTTTCTCACACATAGTGTCATCATATATGGTGACAGTAAACATCAAATTATCATGATATTTAAAAATTTAAATATCAAATTTATTCACCATACTGTTCTTTATAAAACATTTTCACCCATAAGTAAAATATATATCCTCACCCTCATCTGACAAAGTACCTCGCCAAGTTTTTCCGCTTGGACCGGTCAACTTACCAAAACGGATTTTCTCGTACCTAGAAAAGGTATAAACTCGCGTGAATTCAAGTCCAATAAAAAATTGAACGATCAAATCTCATATAATCACAATACCTATTATAAATATACAAAATAAACTTACCATTTTCTCAGAACATACACCTTGATAAAACTCAGAAAGATCTTCTCTATCCAACTTTGTAATTTTCTCACTAGAAAGTTATAAAAAAATGCATACCGGAGGCTGATTTTTATAGACTGAACCTTAGCCTCTACGTGGATGCTAAGTTTAATAATTTATTTTCAGGAATTATTTAGCGTCCACGTGGACGCTATTTTTGCTTCCTCCGACACCATAGCGACCCCGTGATGCTAAATGGAATTACTTAGCATCTACATGGTCGCTAAGATGTCGAACAGATGCTTTTTAGCATCCACATGGACGCTAACTGTCGGTGGAAGCAAAAATAGCATTCTATAAATAACAATAATATGCACCATCTTTCTAACATCCATTCTCACAATCCTCACAAGTATATATGGATCACGCAGCTCTCAAGTGCTTGATGAATAAGAAGGATGCTAAATCAAGCCTTATTCATTGGGTTCTTCTTTTACAATAATTTGACTTAAGAGACAAGAAATGAGTCGATAACGTTGTTGCTGACCATTGGTATAGGCGAGAGACAACTCTTGAAGGGAAAGATAACGGCGATCCCATAGAAGACTCATTCTTTGGTGAACACCTACTAGGAATTGAGTTAACACTTAATGAAGCACCTTGGTACGCCGATTACGTAAACTACTTAGTTTGTAGCGTGCTTCCTCCCAAGATCAGTTATGCTCAGAAAAAGAAATTCTTGCACGATGTAACTCGATACTATTAGGACGAGTCGTACTTATACAAGCTAGGTGTCGATGAAATTTACAGATGATGCGTCGCCGAACCTGACCAAGTCAAAATTCTGCAATAATGTCACTCGTTGCACACCGGAGGACACGGTTCTACTTCAAAGAACACTTCTCGAGTCCTATAATCAGGATTTTACTTGTCTACTCTCTTTAAGGACGCACATAGATTTGTTAATTCTTGTGACTCTTGCCAAAGAACGGAAAACATCTCAAGAAAGGATCAAATGTCACAACAAGGTATCTTGGAAGTCGAATTTTTCGATGTACGGGGAATTGACTGTATGAGACCATTTCCTACATCGTTCGAAAATAACTACATCTTAGTTGTCGTTGATTACGTATCAAAATGGGTTGAAGCCATAGATACACCTACCTACATGCGACACTAAATCGGTCAAGAAACTTTTCAAGAAGGTTATTTTCCCAGATATGGAGTTCCACACCCAGTGATTAACAGTAATGATATGCACTTTAAGGAGCGACAGTTGAGAAGATGCCGAAAAATACGGGGTGTATCATAAGATTTCTACACCAAATCACCCTCAGATGAGCGGTCAAGTCAAAGTCTTAAATAAAGAGATCAAAGTTATCTTGGAAAAGACAGTGAATGGATCAAGGAAAGATTGGTCTTCAAAGTTGGATGAAGCTTTGTGGGCGCATAGGACAGCTTTCAAAACTCCTATTGGGATGTCTCCATATAGGCTAATTTACAGTAAGCCATGCCACCTTCCGGTCGAGATGGTGTACAAGGTCATGTGGGCAATTAAAAAGTTGAACTTCGATGCCCAAGCAGCCGGTGAAAGAAGAATACTTCAACTCCACGAACATGAAGAGATGCACCTTAGTGCGTATGAAAATGCAAAGCTATACAAAGAAAGTTTGAAGAAATGGCACGACAAGAAGATTGTAGAGAAGTCTTTCAAAGAGGGAGATAAAGTGATTTTGTATAACACAAAGTTGAAATTATTTCTAGGAAAGTTACGATCTAAATGGTCATGAAATTTCTAAAGTTACGATGTAAATGGTCATACACATTTCATGAATGATTTAAAGTTTAACAAACACATTAATTTAGCCTACACTCATGTGATGTACGTTAAGTGTTCGATAAAATGCTTAGTCCAAACCACATGAGTACTATAACTCGGGGAAGAATTCCGTCAGATGAACCCATGATAGTATTGCACCGAAAGGGCAAAAGCTAGTATTATACGAGGTTAAGTGTTCTTTAGTCAGGAAATAGACTATATGTGACCATCTGCGGCTATCGATCGACAAAAGACTAGTCTGGAAAGTATTCAAAGAAGTTAGCTTATATGTGACCATCTGCGGCTAACGAATTTGAGTTCTACGATAAATAACTTTTTGCGAGAGTTATTATCGTCATATATGTTGCATATATTTTTGTACGTCAAAATTCGAACCAGTGAGATGTAGGCATTACTAGTCCTAACTAAGCCAAACCTTTATAAAAGTCATTCTACCTATTTTAATAAATCTTGAAATAAAAGTCGTGAGTATGATAGGACGAGTCGTTCCCTAGTCATCTTCTTTTAGCATTATTTTCTACAACAAAATCAATCACCAAAATCAACTTTTATGAAACCCACTTTTATTCTGTTAGAATTCCGTAGTGTCTAAATAGTTCAATCAACTGAGTTTCAACCATTCCTTTGGGTTCGACACTAGGTCACCCTAGTTCTTTATAAATTCTTTTGACTTGCGAAAATACATCACCATTCTGCATGTCGATTATTCAATAGACCGAGAGGGTGAGAATAGTATCGTCTTTACAGGTTTTAACATGATAGTTCAATAGTCGAGAGTGAGAACTAGAATGTCATTACTATGGTAGTTTTATATAAATATCAATATGAATGTACTCTATATTATTTTCATTACATGTTTGATACATATCCATGAGTGTTAGTGGTGAAATCTTATTCATGTCATTGCTTTTCATTAATAGTTTTAACAACAACGTTTTCCGCAAAAAAATAAAATTACTTTTAAAACTTAAAAACCTTAAAAAACTACTTCAGTGAATCAATAATAACTTGCATAACTAAATTCCACCGTTCTCTTGGGTACGACATTCGCCCTGGTTAAATTATAAATTCTTTTGACGCTTGAAATACCTACCACTACGTCGCGTGTCACTTTCCAAACTTGATTTATTTTGATTTCCATCTTGATAATCATCCGAGATATGAGATTACCTTTTGATAATGATTTTGGCAATATCAGTGATTGAATTAATCTGATTTAATTCGAATATTCGTTACGCTCCAAATCGCCAAGTAATCGAATCTTTATCTACTTGCCAAAGATAAAGATACATACTCCAGACTAGCTGATTCATATTGCTATATCACTTTTCAAATATTGCTTGGATAATGATTTAGCAATATTATTGATTGCTTTAGCAAAATTTCTGATTTAGCAATATTTTCTATTGCTTAAATAATAATCTCAATTGATAATATTCGGATCTTTATAAAAAGATTTGTACTCCACGTTGGCCGATGACATGGCGCACATTGAGGAGAAGCATTGCTTGACTCAACCTGTTGTCTCAGGCAAGATATAACTCTGTGACAAACCTCGATCGATACACCCATCTCTGTCAAGCATTCATGATCAACTTAGTTAAAAACTTTGTCACACATAAGCTCTAAGATCTATGGAGCTAACAAATCTAATTTCAAGCTTTGGTCAAAAGTGTTTCTAGATTCAATTTGCTTAACAGTAATTATGTTTTTACTGCTTTACCAGTGTCGTGTTTCATGTTCTAATTCTATACACTTTATAAAGTTGCTTATTTGTTGGATCACCATGTTATGAGTGATCTTATTTGTACAAAAGCTGAGGTTCGAGGCTGTTTATTTTTTCGACCAGCTTATCTAACTTTGTTTATTATGTGTTGGTACTTGTTGTAAGAAACAGTCATCGCGCTGTCTCTGAATTATCTAAGAAAGCTCTTGTACACACCAGACAACCTTGAGCTCTTGCGTCTTTTAATTTTGTATGAAAATAACAAAAGCTGGTCTTTGTCTCATAAGTCACAATGCATTACGCTTTTGCTAAGAATGCTGATGACTGCAGACTACAGTATTATAAATTGTATACATTCTCATCCATTCTTGATCTCAAGTAAAGTAATATTATTTAGGGTTCGAGATCCAAGAAGATCATTCATCAGTCTGTGGCTAGAACTCACTCTTTCATATTTCACAACTTAACTTCCCTTGCTTTCAAACCGACAGGCCTTCTTCACACTAGTCTCTTTATTCTCTCTGTATTTGCTGCCTTTCACTCTTTACTCCCCTTTTCCTTTATTCCTTTTTCTTTTCCTCTTTTGGCCTTTTTGATCGATCATAAACTTGCCTTCAAATCCATCTCCACAGCACCCATTTCAAATTATCAACTTCCCTAACCTAACCCATCATTTTCATAACCAATTCGATCAGTTGGCAACATATGACACTAATGAGGTACTGAAAGTGAAGGAGCTTGTTGTTCTTTTTTTACACTTGCACCCATCTCCATTTCCTGATTCATACACATTTAAGAATCAAGATTGACAATGTCGCACTTATGATAGCACTAATTAAGGTTAATATCAAATGCAATCATAATGACCAATGAGGAGCTTAACTACAAAAGCCATTCATCATTTGATCATAATAAAATAAGTACCACTTTAGCACTTTGTTAAAATATGATTTCCAACTCTTTAACCATCCAAATTTTGCTACATCAAATCATTATACATATTGCCTTTCTCTTCCACCAACAAAGCCAAAATCTTCCCCAACTTACAAGAAAGGTACAAACTTCACTTCCCCTCTCCTCCTCCATCCCTCATATAACTCCATCCTCACCTCGCTCAACACTTTACAAGTTACAAACTACACTTCCTTGCAACTTTCTCTTGCATGCCTTGCCTTTCCAAACCCACAACAGATCAAAATTTTGAACTCATTGTTTAGTACTTAGTAGTATTCAAGATGAGAATAGGGATCTGCAGCATCCAACAGTCGCTAACTCCGGAGGCTACTAACTTGGTTAAGATGGCTATTAGTCTAGCAAGACGTCGAGGCCATGCTCAAGTTACACCTCTACATGTAGCTAGTGCAATGCTTGCTTCTCCAACTAGTCTTCTTAGAACAGCTTGCGTTCAGTCTCAACCTCACCCACTTCAACTTAAAGCATTGGAACATTGTTTCAATGTTGCACTCAACAGACTACCCTCGTCTGCGTCTAGTCCATTGCTGGGTCCTCAGACCATGTCTGCTTACTATCCTTCCCTATCTAATGCATTAGTTGCTGCGTTCAAGCGTGCACAAACCCATCAGAGGCGTGGCTGCGTTGAGAACCAGCAACAACCCATTTTGGCTCTTAAGATTGAGATTGAGCAGCTGGTGATTTCTATATTGGATGATCCGAGTGTCAGTAGGGTCATGAGGGAAGCGGGGTTCTCTAGCCAGCACGTGAAGAACAATGTGGAGCAGGTTGTGTCCATGGACTTCCGCACGAAGAATCTCAAGGAAATAAGATCGAAACCACTAGCTCTGAATACTAACGCGTCTAAGTATGCATCATCTTCAAGTCAATATGAAGCCACATCGAGGATTAGACAAATAAACCAGTTTGAAAATGATGATGTGCTGAGTGTTGTCCACACCTTGATGAAAAAGAAATCCAAAAGCATAGTAATCGTTGGAGAAGCTCTGGCTGCTGCGGAGGCTGTAGCTAATGGTGTGATGAGCAAGATCGAAACCGGTGAAGTGGATGGCATTTTAAGGTATATGCAATTCACAAGCCTATTCAACCTCACCACTTTGAGAAACCTTTCAAAGCAAGATGTGGAGCAAAGACTCATGGAGCTTAGGGGAGTCATCAAAGGCTGCGGAGGTCCAGGAACGGCTTTGTACCTTGGAGATTTGAAATGGTTTGATGAGACATGGTCAAGCTATGCATGTGATGAGCATAAAAGAAACTACCTGTACAACCCTGTGGAGCATATTGTAATGGAGCTTCGAAAGCTCATATTCGGGCATGGTGACAGCGGAAAAGTTTGGCTAATAGGTAGTGCTAGCTCTAGGACTTACACGAAGTGTAAACTAGGCCACCCATCTTTGGAGTCCATTTTGGAGTTTCATCCTATTAAGGTTCCTATATGTAGCTTGGATCTCAGTCTCAAAATCGAAAGGTATGTACTAAAAGTACCATTATAGCTTAAAAGGTAGCTCTTCACATTTCTCCGCTTTATAGTTTATACTAATCTTTTTTCATGTATGTAACCTACAGTGACATGTTTGATCAACCCAAAACCAGATGGTTTGGAGTTGATAGCTTAGTTAAACACGACAATAATGACATCATCATCAGGACAGCACCGATGGATTCTATGAGCTCAAAGTTGCCTTCATGGCTACAAAAATGCAAGGATGAGTTTGACTGTAAGTCAGTTAAGAGCCCTTTACTAAAAAAAACTCGAATCACGGAGAAAGACTTGATGTTGTCTATCTCCACTCCATGCTCGCCCACTTCTGTTTCTTCAAGTGATCAACCTAATGTAACTCACTTAAGCTGGCCAGCGGCTTGTGAGTCTAAAGGGTCACCAAAAAACAACGATTTCCAAGCTGAAAATGATGTAGAGCCTCCTGACATGGAGATTTTCATGACTGAGATAATTTCTAAACCAGAGCTTTTGTCCAACCCCAACTCCAGCCCTAACTCAGCTACCTCGAGTGAGGTTGATATGGATGGCATGGATGAGGATGACCTCCCCAAGTTCAACGAGCTAAACGACGAGAACCTCAAGGTAACTTTTCCTCCAATGCAAATACATTTTAGTCCTCTAATCTTAATGCTCGAAGTCCTCGCTAATAATGCAATGTTTTAAACAGGTGCTGTATAATGCGTTGGAGAAAAATTCTGCACCAAGTCTGACAGATGCTTTTCTTGACATTGCTACTACAGTCCTCAGGTGCAGATCAAAAGCCATGAAAAGAAAAGGCTCTAATTCAGAACAGCAAAAGATCAAAGAGGAGACTTGGATGTGCTTTGTAGGGGATGAAAATGAAAGCAAAGAGAAGGCAGCTAAGGAGCTGGCTCAAGTTGTCTTTGGCTCACTGCATAACTTTGTCAAAATGGACTTGTCTCAATATTCCTCAGACAGTACCACAGGCCAAAAGAGAAAGAGGAACGGAGTTTTAGATGCAAGCGAATACTTCCTTGACAGATTCGGAAAAGCAGTTTATGAAAATCCTCACTGTGTGTTCTACCTTGAGGGACTGGATCAGCTAGATGCCACTACACAAAAGGGTCTGCAAATGGTGATTGAAAGTGGAAATGTGCAACTCCAGAATGGGGAAACGGTCCATTTAGAGGACGCAATTGTAATTCTCAGTGGTGACAGTTCAAGCCAACTAGCAAAGGGATCTCCTGAGTTGAACAAGGACATCGAGACAGGCGAAGAAGATAGCCTTTCTTCGTCGTTGGACCTGAATATTGCTGCTGCTGCAGCTGATGAACAACTTAATAGCCTAAGTTTGAGTCCAGTAGCATGTAATGGGATACTTGAGTACGTTGATAGGATAGTTTTTTTCGAAGCTTGATTAGCGAGAAGTTTCAAAAAAACGGTGACCTCTTACGGGATGTATCAGTCTGTGTAATATAATGCATGCAGCTGGTTTTGTATCAAGAAGTTTTCATATTTTTCCATCGCAAACCATGCAAAAACTGGTCAGTTGAACTTGAACCTCGTTTATATTAAAAAAAAATCTAATGTTCGTATTTATGTGTATCCCAATGAACACAAAGTTAACAGATGGAGAACTATCTTCTTTGTCTCCAAATCTGCTCACCCGAATCTTCCCTTCAGACAGTCTTAGATTCTCAGTGGGAGGAAGTACACCACAACTAGTGTCTAACAGCGCCCGAATTCCTTATATTTTCGACCCCACGTCTAATAATTCCTAGCTCCGCCCCTGTAGTGTCAAGATCTTCTTTCAGCGATCTTTGACTGTATTTAAGTTACGATTTAGCGTTAAAGAAGCTCATTTAATTTTGACTGTATTTATCATGCATGTTACTTTTCTATAGGTGGGTTGGTGGTGGTGGTGAAGCTACAAGAAAAAAATTGTCCCAGAGTCCATTGTAGCTTATTTTGATGTGGAATTTTTTTACTCTCTTTATGGAAAAGATCAGCAGTACGTACTAGAGATCATAACTGAGATAACGCGAGGAATTTAAATCGGGTAATAACTTGTTCACCATAGCTTCTGTTCTGAGAAATGAAGATATAACTGAGAATGAGATGAAGGCAGCTTCTTCTGATCATGGAATTCAAACACTTTCTCGTTTGATTTTTTTCTACGATCAAGAAAAATAATATCTGAGTTGATCATGATAAAGCGATCGTAAGAGACAAATATTAGAGAGAGATTAAGTAGTCCTATAAATATAAGCAGATTACACCATCCTAGACTGATCATTCGATCCTCGTTCACTTAAGTACAAATAACACCGTATCTTTGTGTTTATAATCTGATTAACCTAAAAAAATGGGGTCTAAAGCTTAAACTATATATTATGAGAACTTTTCAAGATCACAATCTTCGAATATTATCGAGAAATGATGATTACACTTCAGCGCGCGTAAAAGTTAAAAGAAGGAAGCTAATAAGTAGATGCAATGAGAAAGAGAAGGAAGCCATAAATGTACTATTTTTAGTCTCCTACTGTACTGTTTGTTAAACCCATCCATCCATTGATATCAATCGATCTCAATAATATTTCCACATCTTCCTTTTCTTTCTCAAATTCTGAAATGAAAACAAAACACTTGAAAATTAAAAGCAGAGTGTCACCTAAGACAAGTTTCTATGCCACAAACAATTTGTCTGAAAAAAAAAAATACAAAAATTCTGAAACAATCGGATAGCTGCGCATAGCCTTGGTTTTTACTGTATTTTTTAAGAACATGATGTGGAAATGGCTGATCAGATTTTTTTTTTCCTTTATAAATTTGTCATGTAACTTGGAACTTTTTACGCATGCTAAGGAGTTTTCAAAGCAGAACAACAAAAAGACAGTTTCTACACAATGTGTTTTCCACGTCGAAACATTATCAGCAATACACGTCTGTCTGAATATGTTGCAAAAACAGAAGAATGGGAAGAGATAACAAACATATATGAGTGATGAAAGGACAGGACTGATCAGCATTATTGGGGGGAAAGGTAGATGAGATGAGACGAGAGACGAGACATAGTTTCCCCACAAGAGAGTAGTACATAACACTAGCTTTATTTAATCAAAGCTTTTTCAGTCATTAATAGAGAAAGAAGTGTGGTGCAATAGGCTGCTGCTTCTTTCCATGAAATCTTTAAGGCCCTGTTTGGTTGCGGGGAAAAAGGAAAAGAAAGGAAAATTTAAAGAAAATTTTTGAGTGAAAATGAAATGTGTGTTTGGTTGTAATGAAAAAAATAGGCAAAATGAGATCAAATTTTCCTTCCAACTTTCTCATAGGAAAATTATTTTTCTTTAAATTTTCTTTTCCTCACTTTTTTTCCGCAACCAAACGAAACCTTGGAGTCTTACATAAAGTGTGTGTTTGACCAAGTGCCTGTAAAAATCTTTTTGTGCCTACCTAAGCTGCCAGCACGACTGAAAGATGGATGTGGTTAGAGGGGGTACGTAGACATATATGCAGTGAACGTGCAAGGCACAAATTGAGATATGATCAACACGGTGGTGGTCTAACCGTTCCTTGCAATTTTGCAAAGAAGAACATTTCTTCACTCAATATCTTGTTCTCAGGATGTAGATAATCATGTGTATCAGAAGTTTTTTTTTTTTTTTGAAAAATATATGTATGTATCATTTAATAAAATATGGGGTGAAATAGACACAACACACAAAACCTTCGACTCAAGACTAAAACATACAAATCCAAATCAAGCCTCCAAAAACTACGCATCAACAAGTAACACTTCACACCTAAATTCTCTAACCATCGCCTGTCAATGACTTTTAGATTGGAGTTGCACACCATACTTATCTTAAACTTAAGCTCCCACATAAATTTTTTAGAAATGAGACTATCATTGACAATCTCATTTCTACTCCTCCACACTTGCGTCATCGCCATATAATATGTATCAAAAGACAAAAGTTACTAGAATATTCCGAGTTATGTGCCTTCCTCAGTTCCTTGGAAGGCTTTACTTTCCTTTCATATCCCTATGAGTCTCTCAACTTGCTTTCAGTGTCTGCCAGATGATGTGAATCTCCTTGTCTGAAAAATTTATAAAGCCCTCATTTGCACTTCAACTGCAATCATATGAGCAGCTTAGTCTTTCTTTATAAGTGACAAATGCTTATGTTGGTATCTCTTCGTTGAGGGCCGTTGCAGATTTCTTCCGTCTGGATTCGAATTATCAAGGAACCAAACCGCTGTGTTTTCTTTATTACTCTTTACATATGACACTTGAAAATTTATAAGGAAAAAAAAAGCAACTAGTGATTCTTAAAAAAAGCTGATTTCCATTTTTTGTTCCTAAAATATATTTTTTTCGTTATCATGGTTAGAGGTAGAGGTGTCAAAATGTCCCGTTACACACTAGAATCCCGATAATCGTCTATTAAAAAATAGTCCGTTAACCTCTCATTAGTTTATTGGGATATATGGTCTCAATACCCGTTAAGCCCATTACCCATTAAGATCTTGTCCGTTAGTTCCAATAGTGTTGTTGGGCTAAACGATATTTTTTCCCATTCGACTATAACTCAATTGTACCCGCCCCGCACCCGCCATATTTGTCACCTCTAAGTAGGGGTGTCAAAATATCACATTACTCAATGAGATTTCAAAAATCGTCCGTTAAAAAGGAGCTCATTCACCTCCCATTAGCTTAATGGAATAAATAACCCTAGTACCCGTTAATCCCATTAACCATTTAGATCCCTCCCGTTAGTCTCAACAGTGTTAATAGACTAAACGAGATTTTTTCCGTTAGCTCATTACCCAATAATGGCCGCCCGTTATCATTCCGCTTCCGCCCGATTTGACACCTCTAGTTAGAGGTGACAAAATAATCTGTTTAGGTAAATGAATTAGTAAAATTTATTAAGAATTTGTTAAATGGATCAATAAAATACTTTAACAAGTATAAATGGATTAATGGTAAATGTTATGTAAAGGGATTAATGAAATCCATTAGACTAAATAGATTTAAATAACTATTTAAGATATTTTAAGGTAATTCGTTTAATCTCATTGACCATTTAATCTGTTTATACCATTTAATCCATAATTCATTGAGCAATGTTATGAAACTCGTCTCCAACCGGTCGGTTCAAACGATCGGGGTGTTGATTCGTTTCCGTCATCGATCCGGTCATGCAATTGATCCAGTCAAACTCGGCCAAGACTCGCTCCGACCAAATTGAATATGTCGGTTCAATCTCAAATTAATCAAAACTTAAATTAATCACTAGAAATTGAACACTAAACCTATGTATCTCATTCTCTTCACCTAACCAATTGAACCAATTATTTTACTTGTCATAATTGCACATAAACTTTAATATATCTTTACATTAGGTTAAATAAAAATAATATATTCATTTTTTATTTGGAATAATATGTTATTATGTTTATAATTAATTTCACAAAACTACCGCTATAAGAAATTGTGTTATATCACAATTCACATATATATGTTTTATGTTATCCTAATGTTTAGAATAAATTCCATAAAACCACCACTTAATTTTTATGATGTTTTTTTTTATGAACATCAGCTACTTAATTTTATGTTGTCTATGTTTAATATATGTGTATACAAAAAAAATATTATAATTTTTTTAAATATATAAAATATTTAAAATTTCGAATCGACTCATGCATCGACTCCCGGTTCGACTCGGTTGAACCCATGAATCCATTACCCCATGACCTTATCAAGTCGATCTTCGGTTCGGTTTTCACAATATTGGTACTGATTTTTTTCTCTATATTCGTGCGCAAATTTATTTGTTTTCTAAAGTTTCACAACATAGATTTTGCATTTTACTCTTCTGGCAATGTCGTCCGGCTAGAAACTAGCATGCATCCTAACTTGATTGTAGATTCCTGATTGGTGTCATAAATGTCTATTATTTACGTACGTATTTGCTCTCGGCCTTAATATTTATGAAAGGAAATTGGGCATATTTTATACTGGTATTGCTATTTCAGACATGAAATACACTTTCCAACGATTAAAGAAACTTAAAGCAAAACAAAGGGAAAATGGAGATTTGGATCGAGCAAATGACATTTTGAGCTTTGGAAGCTTCCGGACCGAGCATCCGTTATCCGTATGAGACTCAATAAAAAGCGTTGGAAAGCTGACTCAAAATCTTAAAACTTTTATGTTGATCTTAAGAAGTGATTCAGACGTTAAGAGGGTCGAAGTTTGCGCTCAGCGGATTGCACAAAAAGAGAAGGTCAGTTCGACCGAGCTG
>JAWWMW010036413.1:0-17363 GCA_035048345.1 Echeveria elegans
ATGTACTAATTATTTGATGTCTATCAATTTTCCTCATTTTATTTAGGCCCCGTTTGGCTGCGGAGAAAAATGAGTGAAAAAGAAAAAAAAAATAAAAAAAATGAGTGAAAATGAAATTTGTGTTAAGGAGAAAAATGTAAAAAATAGACAAAATGAGATCAAATTTTCCTTACATCTTTTTCATGGGAAAATCATTTTTCTTTAATTTTTCCTTTCCTCACTTTTTTCTCCGCAACCAAACGGAGCCTTAATGTCTATGAATTTATTTCTCAAATGTGGTTTTCACTTCTTCAACTCCTGTAAGCTATTGGGATTAAGCATACACGGTTATATTCCTCTCCAATCTCTGTGCCAGACAACATCTGTTCATGATACCTCATTCTCAAGTTCATGGAGAGGTAACAGATCCAGAGATCGACATATTTGACCGTGAAAAGGCCTTCATTGATGTCCCTTTCATCAAGAGGCTTCCAGACCTGAAGGTTGTGATGGAGCATATCACAACAGCTGACGCTGCGAAGTTTGTGGAATCTTGTGAAGGTCTGCTTAGGCTAGTCTTAGACTGGTTATCATCAGTATCTTCCCTTAGCTTTTTTTTTTCCTCTTATCTTTGTGACATAATTATGCAGGATCTATTGCCACAACTGTTACTCCCCAACATCTTATTCTGAACAGAAATGCAATCTTTCAAGGTGGACTGCAGCCCCATAATTACTGCCTCCTCGTTCTCAAAAGAGAGATCCACAGTATGTCTATTTGTTCTTTTTAATTTGACATGCTTGATGGATGAGTTTAGGCTCCGTTTGGTTGCGGAAAAAAAGTGAGTAATTTTTTTTTTAAATGATTTTCTCATGAGAAAGTTGTACGAAAAATTTGATCTCAATTTACCTATTTTTTCCTTACAACCAAACACATAATTTCATTTTTCACTCAAAATTTGTCTTTCTTCTTCTTTTTCCTCACAACCAAACGGAGCGTTAGTGTTAATCTGCTACAACTGATGAATTGGAGTTGATCTTAAGTTTGGGTTTTGTCATTCAATTGTTTTAGCCTTTTAGGCCAAAGCAGTATCTGTAGCATCAGGATATAATGCTGAATGGATTGGTTAACTGAGAATATATAGAAACGCTTGTTGACATTTTTATTCTTAAAAAAAGCATGAATGGCCACATAAGTGGATTTGTGTAACAATATAATTAGTAACTTATAGGAAAAATGCTAGTACTACAAATGGCCATCCTGAACATGATTTGTTTAGCTAAACAAATCTGTCACCTTCATAAAGAACTATAGTGTTGTCAATGTGCTCTCCTAGATGTTTTTTTTAATATTATATACTAATATGACAGTTTTTAAATTGATTTATGGTCATGTTTTTCTTAAGTTAATTTAACAAGATGATGGCATCAATGTAATGTTGAGTTTTTAGGCTGGAGCATTGGACAAGCTAGAGGCATTTACTAGCTTCTATGTTCTATGGTCTCCGAAGGAACTCGTCAAAGGTTACATTAATGAAGAAACCTATGAAGGTTCCAGATACATTCTCTTTTGCATTTGGTGATATCGTGCCGATGTTTGCTGGCCAAACTCTGGAGTGGCTGTTGTTTGATTTTGGCGACAGGATCTTTGACATGGCGACAGCAATCTCGTGTCAAACTTTATGTTGTCATCCATACACGATACATGCGTGCGTCAACACTTGGATTACCAGTGTAAGCGTTGGAAGTGTTTTAAGCCAGGTAACAAATATTTACTTCGTCCAACATTCATAAGCAATATAAACTAGAGTACTATAAATGCTGGGCATGTTGTGTGATCTCTACTGAAATGCTGATTGCTGACCCACTCTCAACCGTTGCAATCAATTCTTGTTGGAACTTTAGCATTTAACTTGCTGCTGGAACGTTGTTAATGTTTGTTGACAACTCTTCCTCTTTGCATTCACTTTTGCTATAAATATATACACATATCCTCATCTCACCTCACGTTTAGTTGTTCACAATCAGACCTCAAATGGAACATAAATGGAGTAAAGTGAAGTGGTGAAACAGAGAAGGAATATTATAGTTTGGAAATGGGAAAGAGACAAGGAAGGAATATTGTAAGGTGAAATGGGAAATGGCCAAATCAGAAGAAAATGGAATAAGTGTGGATTGGAGGAAGGAGAGTAGTCCTGATTTGACTATAATTCTTGAAAAGAGAAATGTTCAGTTGGTTGCAACATTGTTATACAAAAATATGCTAGAAAATGATATATTTTGAGGAAAACTATGAGAAATATTTCATATTGAATTTGACAACACAACAAACACAAAATTGCATTTTTCCTTCAGACAAACAAACTCATTTATACAACTTTACTCGAAAAGACAACCTTTCCTATATAACATACTCATTAAGTATGCTTTTGATCTTCATCTTTGCTTTTCCACACGCAATTTAAAAAATAATAAATTGTGAAAAAAAAGATAGAAAAGTGAATGAGTAGTGAATAAAGTATGAAAAAGAGTGTTATGTGAGAAATAAAGTAGAAAAGAAAACTAATTAAAATGGAAACAGAAGGAATAAAAAGTGACATCCAAAATGAAAACATGAAGAACAAAATATGACAGAGAGAATATGAAGATGAATTTTGCATCAAATTAAATCCACACTAACTCAATCTTGTTTTGAAATTTGAAAGAGATAAATTATAATCTCTTTATCCCATATTATAATTACTCTTTCCTTTTAAGACATCTCAAAATAAAAAAAATTATCTCCTTAAATAAAATATTTTCTACTCTCGCATTTACATCCTCACTAATCCATTTGTTTTTCATTCATTCTCTTAGCTATTTTTACTTGAAATTTTTTGTATCCATAACTAAACGAGCCCTATAAATGGAAGGGAGAAAATACTTAGGGCCTGTTTATAAACAGGTTTTGAAAAAAAATTGAAATTGATTTGAGTTAAATTTTAACTCATTTCTTATTAACTTTTAACTTCAAAACTCTTCAAAATTTCAAACCTTGCTCTTGAGGAGGGTTTGAAAAAAATTCTTCTTCAAAACAACAACAACACATTTTCACTCAAAATCAAATCATCTTCACTCAATTTGAACACTCAATTAAATCCATCTTCACCCAATTGAACCCACCGCTACAACAAATTCCGGTCAGATTCTGGCGAGCTCCACCACCACCAATCCGCGAGCTCCGCCACCACTCCCAGATACTCCACCACTCCGCGAGCTCCACCCCATCAATTCGCGAGCAGCTCCACCACCACCAATCCGCGAGCTCCACCACCAATCCGCTCCGCAGCTCGCAAACCCATCCGTCGACAAACACACTTCAGAATCTGACCTCGTCGCCTCCATTTACGCTCTTGAACCCACCTGTCGCTCAGCTCAGTTAACGAGCCCCCGTCGCCTCCATCTACGCTCCGCAGCTCAGCTCCGCTCGCAAACCCATCCGTCGCAACCCCGACGCGATCCCGCAACACTCCGCGACCCCATCACCGACTCAAAATGCAACTCATCACCACAAATCCCGACCATTAACCACCACAAATCCTAACCCTTCTTCATCTGTGACCTCACCACCACAAATCTGACCCTTCGTCGGATTCTCGTCCGATTATGTCGTCGGTGAGGGGGGGTTTGGAGGTTAGTTTTGTGAAATATTTATAAACAGGAAAAATTTAAATTTGTTTTGAGTTTAACTTTGAGTTAAAAAAATGATTGAAAATTAACTCAAAACTAAATTCAAATCAATTTCAGTCGAAACTAAATGATCGAAATTTTGACAATTGTTCCAATAAACAATTGACAACAAAGTGATGTCAAAAGCAGTTAGTAGTACTTCTATGTCCTCTTTTGTTCTTCCTGCTTTTCTTTAGACGTCCCTTATATTCTTCCTGTTTCCTTTTATAATAATTATTTCTCATATTTTTCTCTCTCAATACACTCTTTTTTTTACTTTATTACTATTCATTTTCCTACTTTTACATTATTTTATCACCCACATAATTATTATTTTTTCTAAATACACTCTTTTTTTATTTTATTACTATTCACTTTATTACTTTTACATTATTTTTTTACTCACACAATCATTTTTTTTCTTAATACACTCTCTTTCCTATTTTACTATTTACTTTTCTACTTTTATATTATTTACTCATTACAATCTTAATATTTATGTCAAAACGAATTGAGTAATACTTATTGACCAATACCCCTACTACATTTATCAATGCACAAAAAATGATAAAGAAATACTCAAAATAAGTCCTCATTGGAGAGAGAGAGAGAGAGCTTGCAACTCCTTCCCCATCATCTCTCCGAAACTTCAACCCAATCCTCTTCATTCCCTTCCTCCGATGGACCACCGCAACAAATCTTCACCGCCACGTACACCACCAGCAGCTCAACAAGAACCATACGAAGAAGAGCCAACAACAACAACAACAACATCATGCGCCTACAGACTCCTTCTGAAAGTGATGAGCAAAAGACGCACGTGGGTCTGTCTCTTCATCCTAGTCTACGGCCTTCTCCTCTCCTCCTCCTGGAACCTCCTCCAATCGATCCTCACTTGGTACAGATCATACCCATCTGGATCCGTCCACGCTTCACAAAAAGCCATCTACGCTTCCCTAATGCTCGGTTCCGTATTCGGTTTAATATCCATGGCCGCCGCCTTGGCTGTAGCGCTACCGTCGATGCTAATCACTTGGGTTACTATTCTGGTGCTTTTGACTTTCTGTGGGAAGCCGAGGAGGGTGCTGGTTGTTGAAGGACGGAAGATTACGGTTGAGATTGCGAGGTTTGTTGTTAAGGTTTTGATTAAGGAAGGGAATTTTGTTGCGGCGTTTTGTGCTGTTCTGTGGTACTTCGTTTTGTATCGCGGCGATGAAGATGATGACTGATTAGGGTTTTGGCTTGTTGATTTAGAGGCGGAAGGGCATTTTGGTCATTGAAAATTAGTTGTGGTTTTTGTTGTACATTCCTAATACTAAATGGTACTACTAGCTTTTTGGAAGCAATACCACAGGAACTCATGTTATTATGAAACTTAAATGTTGGAGTTTGTGGCAGCTGTAACGAACGATGAAATAGTGCGTGGAAGGACACAGAATTGGTTAATAGAAGTTCTTGTACTTGTTTGTCCATCGGAGACTAAGCTAGTAGTCGAGGATGTGGATTATAAACTATGGCTGGTAAGTGGAGTTGTGGTAGCGAAAAAGATATAAGTCAATTCTGCTGGTTTAAAGTTTGATGGGGATACTGAACTGTGAAACGGAAGTAGTAGACAGCAATGTGATATGGTGAACAAAGACGAACAGTGAGGAAGTTTTGGACTCTCCGATGGTTTGCCAGTTGGAGTAGATGCTGAGCATCCTAAAGAGTGAATAGGCATGTTGAAATTTACTTCATCATTCGGCAACCCATGGATTCCTTTGCTCTCTTTTGCTTTTCGATGTAAAAAAGATGAAGCGATTGAAGAGAACGTTCCCTGGAAAGGGAACAAGAGACTGTGGTTCACATGATGTTGTTGTTCTAAAGACCAGTGATCTGCTACGAGTACTCATGTCATGTCCAGTGACAACTGATCTCAAAATACTTAAAATATCAGTCCTAAATAGAGTTAAAAATGTTTTTCATAAGTAAACTATTTAATCGTGAAATTCTAAGGCTCCGTTTGATTGCAGAAAAAAAGTGAAGAAAAGAAAATTTAAAGAAAAATAATTTTTTCATGTGAAAGTTGTAAGAAAAATTTAATTTCAATTTGCCTATTTTTTAATTTTCCCCCTTACAATCAAACACATAATTTCATTTTCACTCAAAATTTTCTTTTCCTCTTCTTTTTCCTCGCAACCTAACGGAGCATAAACATTTTTGTCAAATTTCATAATTTAATTTAGCCTCTACGGTTTGAATATATTTATTTATCAATTTTCAAGATTAGCTTTTAGAGGAGCAATTATAATGCACAAGTCAATATTGAATGAATCAATTCTGAACACATGTTTGGTCAGTTATTTATCTTCTTCTCATTTCATTGAAATCACTTACTCAATCGCATAAGAAGAAATTGATTCATCTCAAAAATGTTGTACTATCCAAAATTGGATTTTTTTTTTTTGCCGATGGGAAGGTATTACAATTGAAGACAGCAAGCATCTGCTAACAGTGGGGCATGAAGGGTTTTATCATTTATGGTCCCGAAAAGGACAAGCGTTAAACCGGGACCTCGGGCTGCACAGCTTGGGTCCGATTTCATTCGCAATTCAAAGATATCATCCTTTGATTTTGCTTCTGTACATAAATACCCAGATCACTGGTACGGCTTTTGTCATTACAAATTTCAATTCAAGTCATAATCTCTTCTGTTAAAGGTAATTCAAGATTTTTAAAAGCTGCAGCATTTTATGGATTTTCTCAGGTTCCATAATCTAGCATTTGAAGACGGAGACAGCGAACTAAAGAACCCCATAACCTTCACCAAATTTGGCCTATCAAACCAAAACTCAAGACTCCACAAAGCAATCCTAGACATATTTTACAAATCTACCAAGAAAGGAGGAGCCGGAGCAGGAACTTTCATTTGGCAGCTAATAGTGCATGGATTCAATATACAAATTGCTAACAGATCAAACCTGCAGACTGACAAGGCTCAAGGGTGTCGTAGTTCAACACGCTGCATACGTCAAACAACTTTGGTCACTGAGAATGCGAGTGCACTGGGCCAACACAATGCGGATGCTTTGTAACAGAATCGTTTATACTACTAGGAATATCAATACAAAGGAACACAGTTTACTACCAATTACTGAAGTAATTGATGACTAACAATAGAATCCAAGATCTGAATAGGTGGTTCTAGCGACTAGCAGATTTAGATTTCGTGCAAACAAGTAAATACAACTGACTGGGTATTCAGGAAATGAAACTGAGAACATCATCGTCACAAACAGCACGCCTAAGATTTTATTGAAAAAACATGATGAAAATCATAATGTAAGACTAAGACCCTAAGATTTTTTGGTTAGCAGCAAGTTGTTATTCCTCTTCTTCATCATCGATTAGCGAAGCATACCTGCTTCTCTTAGTGCCAACGAGAGGGGGTTTGAGTTTGACGTCACCAGTTGCTTTGGGCTTGGACTTTGACTTGGAAGATGAATGGGCAGCAACGGTGTCATTGTCATGGTCGTGGTCGTCTTTTTCCATACGGAGTCTGTTGAGGTTGCCTTCAACTTTTCCATGGAGACGGAATCGCTTAGATCCGAGTGAATCAAGCGTCCAGTTGGCCGCTCCGTGTTTGGTAGATTTGTAACTGTCTTCAGCAAATAAAGAGGATTCAGGAGGGTCGATTAAGATGGTGGTTCTTCTGGGAGGGTAGACGCGAGGACGGCGGGAATTGGAGCCGTAGAACTTGCAAGTGCCGACGGGCTTTTGTTGTTGCTGCTGCTTTTGTGTCGGGGACTCATCCGTCATGGTGTTTTGCGTAGCGGAGATGAGACAGTGCTGTGATGTTTTTATATGCCAAACTTTGTTGTTTGTTTTTTTGGAAGTAGGTTTGTTCTGGGCGGGAAACCAATTGTCACTTTTCATTATTTCACCAATTGCAATTTTGACCAGGTGGCAGTCTAAAAGCTTAGTTTCAATTTCAGATTTTGGATAGGGGGGAATGAGTAGATTTACATGAAGTTTTTCTTATAAACACCAACGTGATCAAGGAGATATTGAAGCAAAGGCATTCATCAAACTATATGTGGAAAGTTCATAATACAAACCGTCAAACCCTATATCACAAGTTCATACGGTCGCTGGGTGCACCCAAGGCATTTGGGATACCTTGGCTGTCATTCAAGTTTTTGGGATTTGTATAGCCCTGTGTGCAATGTAGAAAGACAGATGGAATTGTGTCAACAAATGAGGAGAACTTGTTGCACATACCTTTCAGTTATGGGCTAGAGGAACTGGAGTGTGTTTGATCCAGTTCGGAGCTTAACATTTTATGGAGGAGTGCATCCACTCTTTGACTTCTCGACTTCGAACTGTACGGACAGAAAATAATTAATTGAAAAAGATAGGATAAAAAAAGGGTTGGAGGTTAAGTTATATGGGCTAATTTTGTGACATGGGCATCAGTAGATTTGTAGCGTAAATGTGTAAGTTCACACAGATTGATGAGCATAGTAGCATACCCAGCATAGCAACGTTGACGCTTCTTTCCATCTTCACTCTGCAGTTTGGAACAAAATAAATATGATTGGCATTTGAGCCCATTCAGTTGAATGAATATACAATTGCAGACGCAAGTCACTTACGAGTGAATTAGTTTAGCTATAACAGAAATGGCATAATTAATTGGCTAAGAGATGCGTTTGTGCATCAGTTGGCTTTTTTTAATGAAATAGAGAAGTTAAGGACATAGGGCACACAAGTCTTTCCACAAAAATGGGTTTAAGTTGGCGCATTCTACAAAAGAAAAAAAAAATTCACCAACTGACCTGTCCTTGTTCACCCTTTTCTGATTCTTCAAGTTCCAGCTCTGCAAAGAACGCCTCCAACACAAATGCTACGACCTGGAATTCATTGAGTTGTATTTATGTAACCAGTTACTGAGCACTGAAAGTAAGACTTTGGACCTTTATGTACGCTTTATGTGATTATTCATTAGGTGACTATCTAACTTCACACAAATAAACTGCATCTGACCGTTTATTAGAATCAGACCCAAGCTGCATGTATGAACAAAACTGTGCAATTGGCAGACATATTTGAAGATTCTGATTATAGGGTGAATATTCATAGGGTTCGGGGGATACCAAGTTCAGCAGCAGTAACACTGTTAGTAGGTAAAAGCTGACGAAATATATGATTGTCCAAGAACTTCCAGTAAGCTCCTTGTAGCCCTAGCATTTTACAATTTCGTTACATTAAAGCCAAGGCACAAAAAGACAAATGAACAATCTATGACAATTGAAGTAAAAGCACATGTTTAAATAATATCATAACTAATCACATCATCATTTCCGACGTGACAAACAGAATATATCAAACTTCATTATTGACTTAACATTACTTAGACAGTCGTCAAGGCCTTTTTCCAGAACTTAAACGTTCTCCACAGTTTTAATCAACTAGTCTGAACTCCCAAAGATCTCAGCAGCCTTTACAGGTTAATAGGTTAATAGCTGCTTCTTGCTCATATTGGTAACTGATATTACATTTGCCCACAAATCACAATCCTCGATAAGATTATAAATTGCAGACAATAGTTTCTGATGGAGCCTTAACTGTTATAGTCTGATAAAGAGCAGATAGAAAGTCATCTTAATTGCACAACAGCATTAGTTTCATTTTCACAATTTAATAGATAAATTTTACTGACCAAAAACTAAATGCCCTAAATCAGAAAATATCTCAGTGCTTAACTTATTGCCCGATACTATCAGGGTTCCTGCAAACATTTATGGGAATGGGATCAACAAGAAGGAAAAGAAAGGTTTCCAAAGTGATTAGGAATCGGTTCCAACTTATACCTGCATCCAGTCCTGCCAGTTGTTCATAACTAGCAAGTTGAAAAGTGTCACCATTCCATTGGGGTAGTCATTGAAATTGAAGAGCAAGTAGCTGGCTAGTCAAGATTCACAATTGAAAGTACCGACACTGTACTTGGACCTTAGCAACAACAAAAATATTTCTACTACTTTCTCAATAATGTATGAGTGACAGCTTTATGTTTGTAATCAAATGCAGGATTAGTAAAACCACAACGTCATCCTGGGTTTAAAATTGCAATATAGTGTTCCGGTCTTCAGATTTTAATATGCTATGTACCGCGACACATAAAAGCACAAAAATGATAAAGGAAAGGATACTCATCATCTGCAAGTGTCGTTCCCTCCAACTTCGGGTTCCCAGCATAAACAATCCCACCAAAAATCTGAAATTGAAAAAGAGAAGTACTATCAAAGATGATCCACATAAAGTACTTGTATTCTCAATGTTAACAATCTACAAGCTTAATGATTTGATCAGAGAGTCATTAACACCATCAGTGCTAGACTGATTTTCGTGGTATATATATCAATGATACCGGTATTAGCCTTAACGATGCTGACTTGAACATCATTAACACTGAAGATGAGGTATCTAGTTTGCTTGATTATAATTTACTTCATCAAGAGAAATTTATATAGTCTAGTATTAGAATGCTTGGCTTCAGAACTAAAGATATTACAAGATCAACGAAACAACATATGAACAGAGCATCATTATCATGCATCTTTTGACAATATGCCACCTTTATAGTTAAGAAATATATGTTGTCCTAATCATTTCTTGTATGATTAATAGACATCAACATACCTGTATACCCAAAGAGCAGTAAATACAAAGCACACAAAATATGGTCCCAAGGTATGGCATCAAGCTCGGAATCAGATTCAAAAATGTGGCAACAAAAGCACGATATCGTTGAACATGCATTAAAAGCCTAATCAGTCGCAACAATCTTGCAAGAAGCAGGTACCGAATCCTGGAAATAAAACGACAAAAGGAATTCTTAGATAACACACTGTGGGAGTCAGGTTAGTCATACTACATTGTGAGACCACACATCTCAACCGTTTGCATAGTTCAAAGTTTAAATTAAGAGATTAAGAAATCTCACCACTCTCCATTTGACAGAAAAGTCACTCCATTAGGAGACACAAAGGTTGCTGTCTCTCCAATAACTGCACACACACAAAAGTTACAAGACTCAACTGTTTGAAAAAGCACAGACGTGGAAGATGTCCGATAGGTCACCAGAACAGAGGCTGGCGCAGACCAAAATTATTACCTATAATCCATGTAATAACAAAATCAAACCGGTTTTGACCATCCCTCCAATAGTTCTCAAATCCAAGGGCATAGACTTTCAAAGCCATTTCTATAACATATACCCACCCTGCAGACATATTTAATAATACAATTAAATAAATTGTAAACCAGGATTCCGGGTTCTGTGTTTATGCTTTACAAAAATACAGATCCACGAATGCACAAAGGGATCACCGATGAGAGTGATTGTAATTATTCTAATAACTCATTACAAGATCACACAAGGTCCATGCAATGTTTGCATTTATTTAATCTGACAAGATGGAAACACCCTGAATCAACGATACACACTCTTATAAGTTGACTTGGTACATAAATGAAATGTTTAACCACAAGAAAGACCTTACCGAAGACAAACTCAACCCCTTGCCATAAGCTCTGATCTGAACTATTTTTTATATCTAGCTGCAGGAAAAACACATCTATGAAGTTAGCATTCAAAATAACACCACTGTACTGTTTGGAGCAACAACACACTTTTTTTTAACAACGAAAATTCCACAGACAAACACTCAAGAATATGCTTGGTAAATGAAATATAAAATCAAGTGAAGGTTGCACTCGAGATTTACCGTTGTTTCAACTATGACTGTCACTAAGTTCAGCAGCAGAATGAAGGCTATTATGTACCCAAATTTGGGACCGCGAATGAAAGATTTTAAGTTCTTTGAAAATGGTGAATCGTAGATATATGGATACTTCTCAAACCATGATGGCTGCACCAAGGAATGTTGAGTAAGTGAATATTGCTCATCATGGTTATATAAATTGACATTTAACTAATTTAAAGTATAATAACAATGGTCTTACAGTATCCTCCTTTTGGAATCTGAGTGAAATAGCATTGCAAAGGTCTGTGAATTCATCAAGATTAATCTGTTCAGAAGTGAACAGCAGATTAAAAAAGTTCATAGTAATCTAGTCTGTGGTAAAGTAACTAAAAACTTGAAGTTGCAGATCGATACAATGTACATTATTTCTAGAAAGTCAAACTGAACAGCAAGCGCTAGTAACCTTGAAATCATGGCTGTCATCCAATGCATCAAATATCATTTCAAATTCCTCTCTCGAGGTTTTTGGCAAGGTTCTGCAGAAAAAATAATGCTTTGAAGTTCCACAAAACAAGGTACAGGTATATGTACATGACCTAATAAATGATACTCAGAGCTGTCTAGAAAGAAGAGAATCAGATTGGTTCTATTTCTTTTAATCTGAATCTACTTTTCCTTTTACATTGCGGCTGCACCAGGAATTACTCAGAGATATTAAAAGAATATAGAAGTATCATTCAGGATACCGGTAGTGAACTGCTCTAACCTAATAAATAAAATTACGGCTATACGATTAAGTTACTGATAAGGTAAAGTTATAAATAACACTTTGTATTGGTAATGCATTCAGCATTTTAAATATGAAATCTGAGCATAACGCTAAGCAACTACTTTAGCATCTAGTAATTATGCATAACTTGAACGAATAAAGTGGGAGACCTTACCTGTAATTGTTTAATTCCTCAAATAGACGAATGCATTGGTCTTTGTCAAGATACCCAACATTCTGCTCAGCAGAAGAGAGGAGATGTTAGTATGTTACAGAGACAGAGAACAATTGATCAATTCTCAGAACAAGTAATCATTCTGTATAGAGAACAATATTTCTTTTGTCACCTTGTTATCAAGAAGATTGAAAGCTTTTGCCAAATTCCTTTTCCTCATACTGTCCATCTCAGAAATTTGCTTCACAAGCTACATCAAATAGATGAACGGGTTTAAAAAGTTAAGTTCAGTTTTGAAAGAAGAACGATCCACTTCACATCTGATCACACAGAAGATGATACCTGACTTTTAAAACTATCATACACAACGGCAAGGATCAAGTTGGTGACGAAGTACACACCCAGTAAGATATACAGGATAAAGAAAAGACTGTACCAACGCGAAGCCCTATGAAAAATACACAATTATCAGTTAGAAGTGATCAATTGCAAAAACCAATGTATGCTGAATACAGTTCTAACTACTAAGAGAAGTTTACACAGTAGAATTACATAATTCAAACGAAATTCGGAAAAAAATAGTTTGCACAATATCACGCAAATGGAATGCATAAACTTTTTTTGTGCTGCATGTTAAATAGCAGCCATAATCAATTTGTCTAACCATGAAAACACCATAGAAATATCTATGACACCAAAAATGAGCCAGTCTATATCCATACAATTTGGAGTTGTCATCTATATGTAGAACTTATTGACTAGTGGGAAGAAGGACATCCCTAATCTGAGGTCAGGCCACTAGTTATATGCTACGACTATGGGATTCAAACAGCACACTTTGGAAATGGTAAACATAGCACTTTCTCCTTCGCTTCATGAAGAAAAGAAATCAATTTCAGCGCAATCATTCTAGAGTTCTTACATTTCCCACTTACTTGTATGCAGGGATCCAAACATCTGGATTGTTGGACGTGGTGAACAAAATAAACATTTTGTACAGAGTGGTACCGTAAGACGGGAAGACTGACTTCCCCTCTAGGGTGTCTTCAAATATAACATAGGCTAACCAACTGGAGAAAAGTAGAAAAAGCAACCCCAACGCCTGCACAAACAATTTTAGAGCTATTTTTAGGTTGACGATTGTGCTGAGAGGGGGCTGAAAAGAATCCTCAACCCCGCACTAAAATTGGCAAATGTAACAAAGTTTAACCCTAAACAACAATTTCAGACTGTGAGGTACCAGATTTTGATTTAAAGAAAAAGAGAACGTACCACGACATTAAGATACGTTCCAAGCATCCCATATAAGATCATAAGGCTCTGTCTCAACTCCCTATGCCAAACATTATGCAAAATTATACTTCAGTAAGTACTCTAGGATAGAGACAAGACCCAAAATAGAGTTGAACGAGGATGGTAAACAAGATAACAGAGTGCTAAGGAACAAGTGCCGGAAGATCAAAGCTATATATCGAAGTTATACAGTACAGTAGACATATAAATCATAGAACCGATTAAGTTTAACGCAAAACGAGAGGCAAATTGATCTATAAGTTATTGTAGTACATTAATAGGAAGTGATAGAGCCTTTAGATTAGGTACAGATCTGTGTCATCTGACTCAAATGGTAACCACAAGCTATAACGGATACACACGACTATACTACAGAACAATATATCTACTCATATCCTTTAACACAGATTAGGTTCATAAAAAGTAGCAGAACCTAGTTAATAATGTCAACCGCATAGTTGCCATTATCATATGTACGAACTGAAAAATCGCATTAAAACTAACACTGGGGCACTACATTTCAGCATACGCGGCCGAATAAAACCAAAAATCAAGCACCTGAGAAAGTGGTATACCTGATATGAAGAATAAAAACAGCAACCCTAGCGTAAGGTGCAATTCTGAAGGGAATGGAAGTGAAGGCCACAGGAGAGAGATAGATACCATATACCAACAAATCAGCCAGCAAAATAAATAGGAAAAGGACCTGAAAATTAGAAAGACAAAATGATCATACAAAGAACACAAATATCCAAAAAAGTTCAGTTCATGAAAGGGTACTCGGCCATGAGGCCCATGACATAAATCTCGATAATGCTAGAGACTTGGAAATTAGGCAATCTTAATGCCAAGAGCTTGAGCTATCAGCTAACTCTCCCCCCAACATGACAGTTCTAATTGGCCTCAAATTTATAGGTTGACGCACATATTGTCGTTACAAAAATTAGAACCACCGTAAAGTTTAAGTCAAAAACAAATTGTGCGTTAAAAGAAGTACCTTAAGCCTGTTCACAAGATCACTCCAATAGATCCCTAAACCTTCATAAATTATTGGAAAGAAAATATGGACTGCCAGGATTGCAAGGACCATTCCCTGCATGAAACAAGGTTATGCATAAATAAATAAGACCAGGAGAGAACATGTAAATACTCTACAATCCTCCTCTCTTCTATATTAATATATGTGGAGGCACATTGGCTTGTGTTACTTCTGCAAGGTTTTCATAATTGATTAATGGTACATATTTAACTCGCTAATTGCCACTCACTATGGGGCAATTTATTAGTGGCCGAGCAGGTATAGTATAGCATTTTCAGCAAACAAGAATTTACTTTGCAAAAATATTTGTAGCCAATTTTACAATTATTAACTTCCTGTAGCCAAAATAAGTCCATCCCAACAGGAACAAATGTATTCCTTTGAATGGCATCATCAACTGGCTACATTCACAAATCAAGTACATACCAGGACTCTCACCTCATATAGTACCGAGCCAAGTCCAGTCAAATATGGTAACTGCCCAAGGAAATACTCATCTCTATTATCACAAGGATCGACAGCAGAGATTGAACACCACAAAGGTCTCTGAAAAAGTACATGGTAGTTTATCAATGACAACATATTGTCAACGTTCAGCAGCAAAATTAGAGTGGAATAAATTTGTCAAATTTGAGTCCAACCTCGAGGAAGTTCAGAATGATTAGAGCAAATATATTGAGGGTCCAAAGGAAATCCATCTTTGTAAAAAGAAAATAGAGCTTCGATGCATTTTGAAAGCTTGATGCATTAAGTATTTGTTCTGGTAATCCAACTCCATCTTCAGCCTACATTGTCAGCCATTTTCGTAAAAAGTACTCCTATCACCAGTGTGACAGATAAGTCTTTCAACTAGCAATATCCAAGAGTTAAGAAAATAAGCATAACTCTACAACAATAGAACAGATTTATCTTACAAAAATCTACAGAAATTAGCCATTAATGTGTGTTGAATTTTAGGGGAGACTGAAAATGTTAGGGCACAACCAACAAACAGTACAGACCATCTAATAAATTGAGAATATCCCAAAAGACGGTATAGGGTGACTGTGTGTAAGGATCCCTTGGTTTACTTAAAAACCAAACCGGCATCGATGGAGATTTTGCGTGGATGTACCATCCATAACCAGTAAACAAGATCATGAATCATTTGCAGACCAGGAAATGCTGCAAAAAATGAGTTGCATATGGGATATTTTAAACTTGTTTCAAACACACTAGCAATTTGATTAATTCTTTAAAGGGGAAAGTATAAATAGAGGAGACTTCAATTGACTTAGGACACGCCACTATAGCCACTCACCCTACAAGCCTGACGGACCAATATAGAACTGAGATGTTAAGAGCATCTCAAATAATTTGCTCACCAAACCAATTATTTCTTCAAGTAAAACAATCAGCGAATTCCTCAAATAACATAAACTTGCTTAGACATGAGACACTATGTGATTCAATAATCGTCATCTCGCGGTGGCTAATGACTACATGAAACCAGAAATCATATTTCAAGTCAATATAATTAGTGAGTAATTTGACAACTTACTATTCAGTTAATAATTTAAATTTGCAGAAATGGAACTGACGAATACATCATTAAATATTATACTATATATAAATAAATAAACTACGAAAATAAGAGGAGGCAAGAGGAGATGAAAATTACAGACCAAATCAACAAGCGCAGCTGCTTTCTGATAACGAGAGCCATAAGCGATTGCATCTGATCTACGGCGAAAGCCTCTGTGTACATGTGACCTTTGACTGCCGCTACTACTCCCGCTGTTATGCCGATGAAGCAACGCTTCCTCCATATCTTCAATCCACGAAGAAAAGAAAGAAGATGAAGAGCTTAAAAAAGAGCGAGTGCGATCGCGAGCGATGCGGATCGTTGTGGAACAGAGCAGTACTGTTCCGAGTTTTTTTCTTATTGTTCGCAATTAAATTTAATGGGAAAATATAAGAATTACAAAATTAAATAAGAAAAAGGAAAATAATGATTTGGATAAGATAAAGGCTAATTGAATAAGCATTTATTGCAAATCGGGAAAGTTATGTGTTGGTGATGTGGGACTTGCCGACATGAGCAGTGTGTATTTTAGGAGTACGCTTGTGTTGGACCTTCATTTATCACGAATCAACCACTATTCATTAATTCTGTATTGACAAAACACATGAGTGGATCAAGATTATTTATCAAACACTGTTCATAATTGATACAGTACTTTATACTAATATATTCATATAACAAAATCAATACTACTACAATATCTATATTTAAACATATAATAGAATATCTAATTAAATAATTCAACCATCCAATTAAACTTTACACATTTACCAATAAAAATTAATTATATTTCTATATTTACCAACAACATCTAACTAAACTCATTTTCATCCAACTAAATCATTTCAATTATATTAAAAAATAATTAACTCAACCACTCAATTAAACTTCACACATATACCAACCAAACTTAACTAAATTCCTACATTTACCAACAACATCTAACTAAACTTATTCCCACCCAACTAAACCATTCCAATTATATTAAAAATTAAAAATTAAAAATCAAATCAAAAATTAAAAATTAAAAATTAAAAATTAAAAATTAAAAATTAAAAATTAAAAATTAAAAATTAAAAATTAAAAATT
>JAWWMW010036518.1:0-17361 GCA_035048345.1 Echeveria elegans
GCAGGAGTGAAGTCGTTTAGCACAGATTGGATTAGCAAGAGAGTGACCATCATCAGTAACATGGATCCACATGATGTCCTTGCTAGTGTCTCCACCGTCAAGTATGCTCACTTCTGGCCTTCCTCCTCCTCCTCATCATCTTCATATTACCACTACCACTCTCCCTCACCATCCCCTTCCTCTTCTGCCGCTCTTCTTACCCTCACAAGCTAACTAGATACTTCTTTGAGCATATACTTGCAAGAGCTACTCGTCTCTGATGCGTAATTTTTCCTTTTTTGTATAATTCATGAATAATATCAATTAACTCGTTCACCGATCAAACAGACAGTTGAAGTGATCATCACAAATGTTTACGTCCATTATTCATCTCTAGCTAGTTTTTTTTATTAGTATTTTACAATTAAGTATCTAATATACGAAAAGCAGTACTCAGATGAACCATCCTTATTTGTTGCATCTATAAACGTGGCATTCATATATACAAATGCACACATTGACAGATGCAAGTGAACCATTAAATAATGGTGGTGCGCCTCACTAAACTTCTCAATCTAATTTGTTCACGGTTGTATCATTGACTGATTGAGTGCATGGCCTCTTCATCACTGGTTGATGGGCGCATTATGACCTTTTCGATTTTTTTGTTTGATCCTTCCAAGCAGGTTAGCTAACCTTGTTCTTACACTTTTGGAAAACACCTCAACCAACAAAAACCAAATATTACAGACAACAAAGGCATCATAATCAGCTTCTCCAATCTTCCATGTTTCATGTCATTATGATTACATGTTGTCGTGATGTGGTCGTGTCTTCATCAAATGTCCGCCCCTAATCAATAATAACATTCCCCTTTTAGCTTCAATTCTTCCTTTGATTTGATTTTGATATTCTTATGAAATGGCAGAAATTCAAACAAAAATTAAGTTTCTTTTGGCCAGTTGGTAGTGACTTTATTGACTAATGTTGATAGAAGAAAACAAGGGAGAAAAGAGAAGATACATCGATTTGGCTTGATGTCTCTATTATTGATAATGCTAACCATATGCTGATATAGTGATATTCATTCATCCAGTACTACTTCCTAAGACATCTGTCTTCTTTATCTCCCTTTTAACTAGCCCTGTCTCTCGGATTGTGTTGAAATTAAGCATGGGTTACTTAGCATACCATAATAAATCACATAGCTTTTAGTTCTACAGATCGTGGGGAGGAGCGTATGTGTTTTTAGGATACTTGTTTTAGGATATTGAGTTACACTAGAGTGCATGATACTAACAACTTTCTACCCTTTTAATTAACTTTTGATCAGTGACTAATTATTACAACATGATACCACATACTACGTCAAATTGTCACTTAGGCGGCCATACATTATTAGTGACTGTTTGCATCTGGTCCACTAAAGAGAATGAAATGACAAACAAAATTAGCGCGTGGAATACATATTTTAATGTGACCGAGAGAATTTGAGTGGTATTGACTGAGAGGATTTGAGTGGTATTTTAAATTTTAAATTAAATTTTTAATTTAAATTTAAATTTAATTTTTAATTTTTAATCTTAAATTTAGTTGGAATGATTTAGTTAGGTGATAGGAATTTAGTTAGATGTTGTTGGTAAATGTATGGTTGGTAAATGTATGATTTGTTAGTTAGATATTTAGTTGGAATGAATAGTTAGGTGATAGGGATTTAGTTAGATGTTGTTGGTAAATATTTGAATTTAGTTAGATGTTGTTGGTAAATGTGTGGTTTGTTAGTTAGATATTCTATTATATAGATAGATTTAAAGCTAGTATGTAAATGTAGTTAATAATACTTGCAGGTAGGTTTTGTAGTTTAGTTGGGGCTCAACTGTAATTATGAGAAAACTATTAGGTTTTACTGTGTAGCTCTCATTTTCAATTAATTTAAGAAGTTGCGTTTGTTCCGCGCACTTAGCCGCCGAGCTCATTCCTTTCAACTCCGTCGTCGCTTAGTTGCCGTTTGAGTCTCCTGGGTTGCATTTCTTCATGGTATCAGAGTGGAGTAGATTCTGGTAAGTGTTGCTTGTCAATTTCCTCGCTCTCTTCCACTGCTTCCTCCTTCGCCATCCGTGTTGGGTTGGTTGCTGGGTTTCTTATTTGTTGTTAACCGGCTTCGATCGGTGTTGTTGCTTTCGCAAGGCTTTTGTCGCCTCAGATTTGAAATGACGCGTATCTATGTTGGGAATTTAGAAGCTAGGGTTACAGAGCAGGAAATGGAGGATGTGTTTTGTGTGTTAGGAGTGATTAGAAATGTTTGACTTGCTAAAAGGCAGCATGACTTTGCCTTTTTAGATTTTGATGACTGTTGGGAGACACAAGATGCCATTCGCGAGCTTGATGGTAAGATGGCTGGAGAGTTGAATTGTCCCACAATTTTCGGGATGGAGGTGGCCGTGGTAGACGAGGGAGAGATCCTGGTCATTCAGGCCGTGGTAGATTAGAATTGCCCCACATTGTTAACAATTGTGTCGCCAAGGAGGAAGAGAAGACGATACGCCCCTTCATCAAAGAGCAGATGATGCAAATCAGAGGTTGGACTAATGCCAGACCTCGTGATGAAAATGAGGCCAGTTCGAGTACGGTTATGATAGGTACGTATACCAATGGTTTCTTGTTGTTAAATGGTAATTCTTGGATAGTGGATTGTGGATAGTGGAGCCACGTGTCATTTCGTGTCAGATATTAACATGTTTGAAAACGTTTGTAATATTTCACAAGGGTACAAAGTTTTCTTTTCGAATGGTTACTTTGTTTTGACAAGTGTTGCTGGTGATTGTGTTTTGAGCAAACACCGGCCTTAAGGGATGTTCTTCTTGTTTCGAGTTTTAAGATCAACCTTATATCCGTTAGCAAGTTGGTTTCAGATGGTAATTATTCAATCAGTTTCACTAACTTGGGTTGCACCATCCAGGATCGACACTATATGAATGTCCTAAAGATTGGTGAAGCATATGGAGGCATGTATCACTTGAAGAAGTCCAAGGCTAAAGGATGCAGTCTTTTGGCCAACAATGTGTCAGCTAATAGTAAGATTATTCTTTTTGCCCTGTGACACGACAGAATGGGTCACATGTATGTGACAGCCATGAAGCAGTTGTTCAGTCCTTACGTGAATATGAAATGTGATGATGATCTTCATTGTCCTATGTGTCCATTGGCCAAGCAGACTAGACTTAGATTTAATTCTAGTGTCAGTGAAACTAATCGCATTTTTCAGCTGGTGCATCTGGATGTTTGGGGACCTTTCAGTGTGCCAACCTTCTCTGGGGCAAGATTTTTTCTAACTGTGGTTGATGATTTTTCAAGAGGTGTTTGGATTTTTCTCATGAAAATCAAGAGCGAAATTACTGATTTAATCATTAGATTTTTCTCTATGGTTGATAATCAGTTCCAGAGGAAGGTGAGGTTGATTAGAACAGAATGGAGGTGAATTTCTCAACCTCCGACTTGCTGATTTCCTAAAGATTAATGGATGCTTTCATCAAACCTCTTGCAGTTATACACCACAGCAAAATGGAAAGGTGGAACGAAAGCACCGCCATATATTGAATGTTGCGAGGGCTCTGAGATTTCGGTCCAATATTCCAAAGAGCTTATGGGAGACAATGTTTTGACTGCAGCTCATATTCTTAACCGAACACCTTCTATTCGTCTCAAAGGCAAAACCCCCCTTTGAAATGTTGTTTGGAGTCTCACCCAGGTATGATTATCTCCGTATTTTTGGGTGTTTGTGTTATTCGATTACTCATGCCATTGATCGTGATAAATTTGATCCAAGGGCATCCAAGTGCATATTTATTGGATATCCATACGGACATAAGCGTTACAAGTTGTTGGATTTAACAACAAAGAGGAGTTTCGTCAGTAGAGATTTCATTTTCTTTGAGTATTCATTTCCATTCCAGGAAGGTATTTCCACTCCTGTTATTAGCCCTGTTAAGGTCTCACTTCCTGATATTCTTGATGATAATGATGATGAATTAGTGGATGAGAGATTGGAAGAAGAAGTTGTACCTCCAAACCCTTCACCGCTTCAACATGTCCCTAACAGTATTGACAGTGATGAGAATCATTTTGTTGTTGAGAATGTCACTTCTCCCCGCAAATCCAACAGACCCAGGTATCTTCCGATGATACGTGACTATGTGTGTAATGAAGAGCAACGCAGAGAAGCCAAGTAGGGAAAATTCTAGTTCGTTTTTTTTTTAAATTCATTAGCTGCTCTTCACAACTACAAGAGTTTGCTTAAATAGGGAATCAAATGAAACCCTAGTACAGAAAATAATAAAATCCAAAATTACCAAAAAAGCCCAAAAATACTAAAAATTGCAAATAAAATAGTAAACGACTCCGGATGCCCAAAAAACACCATACATCATGAGCTGGCGTTGTTCCGCATAAAATAAGGTGATGTGGTCAAAAATCGGAGATCGGGAACTCAGACTGTTATTTCACTGGTTTCTTTGGAAGATCGTCCGTTTCCATAAACTCAATTGACAGTCTGTCTGCATCATCCCCGCCGGGGTAGAGAAGATTCGCCCTCGAATCAGAATATTTCTCCTCGTCCGAAGAGTCACCCGCATAAGGAACCAAGTTCTTGACATTAAAGACATCAGACGTGTGAACATGGCTGGGCAAGCACAACCGATAATCATTCGGATTGATCTTCTCCACAATTTTCACAGGTCCAATCTTCCGGGCAGCAACCTTGTTGTACTCATGAGCAGGATACGGATCCTTGGTCAACACTGCCCACACATAATCACCAACCTCGAACAACACTAGGCGGCGGTGAGAATCAGCCTGAGACTTATACTTGGTTGTGTTCAGAACAAGCTGATCGTGTGTTTCTGATGTGTCTGGCGGATCTGCGCAACAAGTTCCTCAACAATCGTGTGGGAGCAGACTTTACTGGGAAGAACTAGCAAATCCACTAGGCCACGGGGAATCAGACCGTAAACCACCTGAAAAGGGCAAAAACCCGTCGAACGACTAAAAGAATGGTTGTGGGCAAACTCCGCATGCAAGAGGCGCTGGTCCCACGCCTTTGTGTGATCTCCCACAAACTACGTAACAGGTTCCCGAGGGAACGGTTAACCACTTCTATCTGACCGTCGGTCAGAGGGTGATAGGCACTGCTGAAGTTTAGCTGAGTATTCACCATGCGCCACAAATTGCGCCAAAAGTGACTCATGAACCGGGTGTCATGATCAGACACAATCGAGCTCGGGAGGCCATGAATCCGATAAATCTCCCGAAAGAAAAGTTGCGCAACACACATTGCATCAGAGGTCTTCCTGCACGGGATAAAGTGGACCATCTTAGAAAAGTGATCCACTACTACAAAAATAGAATCGAATCCACGCTGAGTTCGGGGCAAGCCAAGAATGAAATCCATACTAATGTCGGTCCAGGGCTGAGTGGGAATTGGTAATGGCAAATAAAGGCCAGCATTAGTCGATGTACCCTTGGCCAACTGACAAACCTGACAATGAGAGACGTAACGACCGACCTCCTTACGCATCAAGGGCCAAAAATATGAGGAGGACAGCAACCGGAATGTCCGATCACGACCCACATGACCCTCAGCATGCAGCACCCTGATCAACTGAAGACGCAGGCTACAATCAAGAATACACAACTGAACCCCCCGAAAGAGAAACCCGTCCTCCATGATGAAGTCGGATTGCACACCCTGCTGAATTAATTCAAGAATTCGAGAGAAGAATGGGTCAGTTGCGTAAAGGTCAACAAAAGAATCAAATCCAGGAACTTGAACACGCATTTCACTCAACATGTTGTGACGATGACTCAGAGCATCCACAGCCCGATCCGTCACGCCGGCTTTATTCTTGATGACAAAAGTGAATTGCTGCAAATAAGCAATCCAAGAAGCATGTCGATGAGAAACCTTGTCCTGGCTGCCAAGATACTTCAATATCGATGCACAAAATCAGATCGGACCGGAAACCCGAACCAAATTAGACCAAAATTTCCTGGTCCCGGGTGGACCCAGACCGGAATTTACCGATCCCGGACCCGGGTCGAGTTTTTAGAGTTTTCCGATCCCGGTCCCAGTCTGTCCAAACCCGAAAAACTAAAAAAAACAAAGGAAAACTCCGGTTTCCGGTCTGAATCCGGGTCCCAGTCCGGTCCCTGGGTCACCATTTCTCTGAAAAACCCGATCCCGGTCCATCCGGACCCAAAAAATCCGGTCTCAGTCCCGGGTCGGGTGACCCGGATGCACATCCCTATACTTCAAGGAGTCATGATCAGTAAATAACACAAATTCACGCTGAAACAAATAATGACGCCAATGTTTGATAGCCTAAACCACAACATAAAATTCAATGTCATATGTAATAAACTGCAGCATATCACTCGTAAGTTTCTAACTGAAGAAAGGCACAGGACGCCTTACCTGGGAAAGAACTGCCCCACTGCCGAACTTGAACGCATCACAATAGGGCTCGAACGGCTGAAAAAGATCTGACAAGACCAGAATGGGAGCCGATGTGAGACGTCGTTTAATCTCTGCAAACGCCGTATCGGCATCCTCAGACCACTGAAACTTCGTGCCCTTCATACATTCCGTTATCGGGCCATAACACCGCTGAAGTGTGGAATGAAACGCCGATAGAACGAAGCTAACCCGTAAAAGCTGCGAACCTCAGTAATGGAAGTAGGTCGAGGCCACTGTTCAACGGCAACCACCTTGCTCAGATCAGCACGCAAGCCCTCTCCAGAAATGATATAACCCAAAAATTGGACAGATGGAGACATAAAAGAGCACTTGGCAGCAGCACCGTGGTACTTGTCACAGCGCATAACGAATAAAACCTCACGGACATGGGACACATGCACAGACGGGTTAGCGCTATAAATCAAAATATCATCGAAGTAAACAACAACAAATTTATCAATGAATGGCCTCAACGCCTGATTCATAACATGCATAAAGGTGCTCGGCGCGTTAGACAGGCCAAACGGCATCACCAGCCACTCGTATAGCCCCTCTCGCGTCTTAAATGCCGTTTTCCACTCATCACCCCGACGAATTCGAATCTGATGATACCCGCTCTTTAAATCAAGCTTGCTGAACATGAAAGCACCACCCAACTGATCCAAAAGGTCATCCAGATGAGGTATGGGGAACCTGTAATGAACAGTGATCTTGTTGATGGCTCGGCTGTCCACACACATACGTCAGGAACCATCCTTCTACGGCGTCAATAAAGCCGAAATGACACACGGGCTGAGGCTCTCCCGAAAATGACCCTTGGACAACAGATCCTCCACCTGGCGACGTAATTCCTCATGTTTCTTTAGGCTCATTCAGTAACGGAGCCGATTTGGGAGAGCTGCACCAGGCACCAAGTCAATTTGATGTTGAATATCCCTCAAAGGAGGTAACTCGGGTGGTAAGGACTCCGGAAACGCGTCTGCAAACTCCTGCAAAAGTGAAGGAACTGCAGGGCTAGGAACAATAGGAGAGTCAGTCGCAACCGGGTCACAAAATAACAAGAAAACTACACTAGCCTCTTCCATGGCTGCCTGAAAAGGAGCACGTGACAGTAAGGTTGTCGTGGAAGGACCCGAACCAATGGTGGGCGGCATCAAAAAAATCTTCTTACCCCGAAAGAAGAACAAATAAGTATTCGCATGACCATCATGCACAACGGCCATCAGCACACATTTTGATACAGTAATATTAGTATCTTTACTGAGTCATGCAAGTTTGTACGGCTTGGGATGTGATTCGGAGGTCAGCCCCACCTTCGAAACAACCGTCTTTAAAATCATATTCTCACAACTACCTGCATCAATAATGAAGGTACACACCTTACCACCAATTGTACAAGTAGACTGAAACACATTGTTTCGCAACCAATCATTTTTTGAAGGAACACGAGGGGACAAGAATGTACGCCGCAATATCAAAACTGCGCCAATATCACCAGTCACCACTTCCTCTACAACCTCAGTCGCATCTTCATACTTGTCAAAATTTGGGGCCCATCTGGGACAATAGGGGCGGGTTTGAAAGCCTCCTAGGAGAAAAGGCCCCGAGCGCCTGCAGCATTCGGGCACTCCGCTTGGCGATGGCCCAACTCTCCACACCCAAAACAACGCAAATTACTAGGAGGACGGCCTTGACCTATGCCAGCCGGACTGCGCCCAGGTGGGGCCTGATTAGGGGTTGGGCGTGGATCCGCTCCGCCTGGAGGGCACGCTGATGAGCTTCCGAAACAGACAATGGGTCGATCATATTCAATACATCCTGAAGTTGCAGACGCAGTCCACAAATATAACGAGATCTGAGAAGGAGACTCGTTCACATCCGCACGAGCAAGCAATTGGAAGAAAACAGACGTGTACTCCTCCACAGAGCGCGATCCTTGGCGAAGATTCTGAAAGCGCTGGTATAACTCTAGTTCAAAATTGTAAGGCAAGAAAGCCTTGCTGATTTTCTTCTTAAACTTCTCCCAACTACAAATCTTCTCCTTACCCTCGCGCATGCGACCCTTCTTTAATTGCTGTCACCAAGCCTGCGCCCTACCGCGCAAGTGAATGGTGACCAAAGCCACCCGTCTCTCATCACAGACTTCCTTGAAGTCCAAAACCTCCTCAACTTGTGATAACCAATCGATAAACTCATCCGCCCGAAGGCTACCATCAAAGTCAGGGATGTCGACCCTAAAGCCAAGCTCCCAACGCCGGTCCTGTTGAGTGCCCTTATCTGGATGCTCTCCAAAAGGGTTATCGGCACTGTCAACCTCCACGCCGTGTTGCCTAGTTGTAATTTCAGCCACCTGACGGGTAAGATACTCGACCTGACAGCGCAGGTCAGCATTCTCGCGATCTTCGAAATCATCCATATCTATCTCGATAGCAGCGGCACCGCCTCTGGGTCTTCCTCGATGCGCCATCACATAGGACTGTCTGTAATTTGATACCAATATAATGAAGAGCACTGCAGAGAAGCCAAGTAGGGAAAACCCTAGTTCGTTTTTTTTGTAAAATTCAATAGCTACTCTTCACAACTACAAGAGTTTATTTAAATATGGAATCGAATGAAACCCTAGTACATAAAATAATAAAATCTAAAATTACCAAAAAAAGCCCAAAAATACTAAAAATTGCAAATGAAATAGTAAACGACTCCGGATGCCCAAAAACACCATACATCACAAGCGAAGCTCGTGATTTCGATTCCTGTCGTCGTTTCGCATAAAATAAGGTGTTGTGGTTAAAAATCGGACATCAGGAACTCAGTCATTTCGCTGCTTTCTTTGAATGATCGCCCGTTTCCATAAACTCAATCGACAGTCTGTCTGCATCAGTGTGTAGCACTAATGCCCTCACATCACCACATATATGACAAGTTTACAGATTCCTACATGTGTTTTTTGGGGAAGATTTATGCTGTCAAGGAACCAACCACCTTTAATCAGGCCAAGAGAATCTCACATTGGCAATCAAGGAAATTCAGGCCATTGAACAGAATGAGACTTGGACTATATCCTCCCTACCTCCTGGAAAAACCATTGTGGACTGTCGATGGGTTTACAAAGTAAATATGAGTTATGATGGAACCATTGAGAGATATAAAGCGAGGTTAGTAGCAAAGGGCTTCACCCAAATTGAGGGAATTGATTTTTATGATATCTTTGCTCCTGTTGTGAAGATGACTACTTTTCGTTGTTTATTAGTTGTTGCGTCTATTCAGGGATGGTACTTATTTCAACTTGACGTCAACAATGCTTTTCTTCATGTACACTTGGATGAGGAGGTATATATACAATTGCCCCCTCGTTTTTATGAAAAAAGAGCGACGCTTTGGTCTTGTTTGCAAACTAAAGAAAAACCTTTATGGTCTCGGGCAAACATCTCGACAATGGTTCTCTCGCCTTAGTGATGCTTTGTTGAAATGTGGTTTTGTTCAAATTCCAGTGATCATTCTATGTTCATCCTTCATAAATGAAAGGACATTGCAGTGCTTCTTGTTTATGTTGATGATGTCGTCTTATCTGGGACTTCTTCATAATTACTTACTGAAATCAAAGAATTCATCAATGATCAGTTCCAAATCAAGGATCTTGGCACCCTGCGTTATTTTCTTGGATTGGAAATTACAAGGAACTCAACCGGCATTTTCTTGAATCAGCATAAGTACACTTTGGATTTACTAGAGGAATTTCAAATGATTGACTACAAGCCCAGTCCTTGCCCAATAAACACTAAGCATAGTTTGGCTGCATCAAACTCAGCTCCATTGTCTGATCCATTCCATTTTAGAAGACTGATAGGCAAGCTCATCTACTTGACAATTTCTCGTCCGGATCTTGCGTATGTTGTTCACATTCTTAGCCAATTTATGCAAGCTCCATTAGTGGATCATTTGGCTGCTGCTCATCGTGTACTTCGATACGTTAAAGGGACACCAGCTCAGGGAATCTTTTATTCTTCTCAAGACAAACTGTCCCTGTCTACATATTCTGATGCGAACTGGGCTGCGTATCCTGTTTCTCGTCGATCCATTTCTGGGTTTTGTACTCTCATTGGTAGCTCTGTTGTATCTTGGAAGGCGAAGAAACAACTAGTGGTGTCTACTTCATCAACAGAGTCTGAGTATCGAGCCATGTCATATGCTGCCCATGAAGTCATTTGGCTACACAACCTTCTATCAGACATGTCCTTGGTTGTATCTGCGCCTACTCCTTTGTATTGCGACAACCAGTCCGCCATATACATTACCAAGAATCCTGTGTTTCATGAAAGCACCAAGCATATTGAGATTGATTGTCATGTTGTTTGTCAGTATTACGACGATGGACGAATCATTCCAATTTCCATTTCCACATCAGTTCAGTCCGCAGATCTCCTGACGAAAGGCCTCACCACTAACCGTGTTGCATTCTTGTGCTCCAAGTTGGGCATGACAAACTTCTTGCACTCTCCAACTTGCGGGACGGTATTAAAAGTTAGTATGTAAATGTAGTTAATAATACTTGCATGTACGTTTTGTAGTTTAGTTGGGGCTCAACTGTAATTATGAGAAGTAGTGTTTCTATTAGGTTGTATTGTGTCGCTCTCATTTTCAATTAATTTAACGTTTGCTCCCCGCACTTAGCCGCCGAGCTCATCCCTGTATATCCGTCGTCGCTTAGTTGTCGTTTGAGTCTCCGGGGTCGAATTTCTTCAACAACTACTCTTTATGCATTTTCATTGTCATCAATCATTCTTTTACATCTTCATAAATACATTGTGGAGTAGAGTTTGATGTCTGTGTTTGATACATGGGCATCAGATGATGGATTTTTCTTTTCAAAACGTGGTCAAACTTTCGATTTGGAGTGACAATTAAATTGAATAAATTCATGCACAACCATCAAAATTTAAAAGCTATACATAAAAAAGTTATAAATGTAAGAGATTGTACTTCAATATACATGAAAGTATTCCATGTCAAAATGAGGCTAGATTTTTAAATTCAATGATTTAGTAGATGGAATGATAGTAAACGTTATTGAATTCATAAAAAATATAAAGTAATGACTTAAACTTCATTAATTTAATAAAAAACATTAATATCAAATGAGAATTATAAAACGAAATATGAATAGACTATGAATTCTCACCTGCTTGCCGCTTATGCTGACCAAAGCTTCGGATGCCTCTCAGCTCCGCAGATACTTGACTTGTAGCGCTGTTTCTTTTCTTTTCTTTATTTGTACAACAACTCTCTTATTGGCTTTTATTTAATTAAGATTAGTAAGTTAGCGGGGACCCAATTATATATTTGACTAGAAAAAGTAAATAAGTATTATAAAGTACATCTATATACATGAAATTAAAAAAAAATCCACTAGGGGCCTACACCCCACTCCTCTTGTGCTTGGCTCCGCCCTTGTACACACTCGATCCACACTTCGTATTTTTCTAATTATTTTATTTATTAAGATAAGATTCAAAAAAAACCTTGGATCGTGGCAAATACAAAAATAATGATCAGAGGGCCCGATAAAGCAAACCGAAATAAAAAGACTCTCAGACTTGGGAAAAACATCAATTAGAAGGCACAATGATCTCATCGAGACTACTTTCTTTTAAGGAAGTAAATAAAATCTTGATTTTTTTTGCCTCCGTAGCCTTTCCGACTGAACGCGCGTCGCTGTACGCGTCACATTTGTGATTTATAGTACCTGCTAAATACTCAGTAAGCGGTAAGCAGGGTCAAACCCAAAGAAGAGCATTCGAGTTGAATTCGTAATAATTTATTGCTAAAGCTAACTTCTACAAGGGGGTTTCTAAAAGATTGTATTGTTGTCACGAAATTACACTACACTACGAGTTTTAAAAGAATCAGTTCAAGGGCATTGATCATGTGACAGGTAATATTCGACTCAATGTAAAAAAATACAAATAAATCAAATAGTTGTTCTCGCTAGATACAACCTACGTACACTCGCTAAAGTGATACGCTCTCTGTTCTAATTAAATAATCTCGCTAAAGAATTATCTAATTAATTTGTTCAATCCACTATTATCCGCTAGAGTTTCAAGTAGATATAACAATTACGCAGTCAAAACACAATAATACTTCCACCGCTAGGCTTAACTACTATCATGCAATTTCTACATATCATATACTAATTTTTATCGAGTTTCACCGCTAGGCTACGCACAATAAACAATCAACATATGCATTCAAGCGCAAGAATCGAGATAATTCATCATGTAATATCATATTCGAGTCTCACATTAACAAGTCACAATCTCAAGTCCTAAATTGAAATTGAAATTTAGCTACGACAAGACATAATCATTGAATAATTAAAATGAGTTAATGACATGAAGTGTTTACAAAATACTGAAATGAAGCACACAAATTAAGAACAAAAAGCAGACCGAAAGGAATATTTTACTGTCCAAAAAGCTGCTGAAATATGCCCCAAGTGCTGTCCAAACTCAGTCCAAAAAGCTGCTCCCAATCACCCGACACGCTGCTGCCTTGTCTCCTCCTTTGTGCTGCCTTCACTGCTGTTGTTTTTCTGTTTTCTTCTCCAAAATGTTGTCTCTCCCAAAGCAGCCGCTGCTGCTCCCCCGCAAGTGTACAAACCCTAGCATTTCCTCTCTATTTATACTTGGACTGAAAATGGATTGGGCTGAAAACAGAAGAGCGGGGACTCTGAATGATTACGGTACGACGAGTCTTAACCAATTTCCGATAATTCAATAGACTCCGGGTAAGAAATTAGGCCATCTCCGCGTACTCCTCTGAACCCCCTTCTGCAGACTGCACTGACTTGCGACTTCTAGCTCTGTTTTGAACGTCTTAGGCTTAGAATTTGAAGTTGGTGTAAACTAGGGATTTGTAACTCTTTGAGTCAGTTTTCCAACGCCATATAGATTGTTTGAATCGGAGCCATAATGAATTTCCAACAAGCTCACAAAGCAGTAGAGGTCGAGTCTGCCATTTCGATGGAATACAACATAAAATGACATTTTTAATTCAATTTCTTCCCAAATGCTCTAAATACACATGTGATATGAAACACTACCAAAAAGTAACATTTGATCATAAAAATATAATCAATTTGTGGGAATTAACGACTCGAGTGACCGTATAAATACGCTCCATCAATCCTCAAGTGATATTTCATCACAACCAGAGGCGGAGCCAGGTAACTCCACTGTGGCCAAAAAATCTATCGTACTGACGACCCCCTGTCAGTCCCTCCGCTCGATCTTCGTCAACGTCGCTTCATCCCTTTTGTTTTTTAGATTTCTTATAAAAACGACGTTGTTTTGTTGTTTAATAGAACAATGTCGTTTTGTTAAATATCAAAAGGACCACGTTTTGATAAGAAATTTTGATGTTTAATAGAACAATGACGGTAAGCAAAATGGCTATGGATTTAGCGGGATACGCCGGTTCAGTGGTTAATGAATTCCATTCTAAAGGTCCAGTTCCAAAAAGAAAGTATGCTCGTCTCCGAGTAGAGGTCAGTTTAAAGAAATCGCTCTGCACCGGTCTTTTTCTGGACTTGGAGGAAGGAGAATCCATCTGGATCGATTTCAAGTATGAACGCATCCACTACTGTCAGCATTGTGGGGCCTTAACTCATGAATCAACTTGGTGCAAGGATCAGGATAAGGCTACAGCGAATATCCCGGAAACACTGATACCGAACTCTCCATCTAGACAGCTTCTACTAACCGGAGTAAAGGAGGTTGAAGAAATTTCCGGTGCTCGTCAGGGGATGGGAGCAGATGGAAAGTCCGCGAACTCGTCGACAAAGGAATTTGAAGAGTCACAAGGGTTGATGAATCTTGGGAACTCTGCTCCACGAAAGATGATTCGTCCCCCCATCATTATGGGTACTGACAACGAGCAGTCAGAGTTTTTAACAGAAGTGACAATTGTTCAGGCAATTTATGATCAACCTATTAATTCCTATCTGATTAATCAAGTAAGGCCCATTACAAACGCTCCTCAGAACACTGGCAAGGATCTGGCCCATTTAGCCGATCTCAATCCGACCCATAATCCAGAGGCCCATTTACCGTCATCAACCCTAGCAACTTTACCGATGAGAGATCTGCATTCAAAAAAAGGTAAAGCTAAGGCATCTCAAAATCGACATAAGTCGACACAAATTTCCGGACATACACGAGATGTACAGCGATTTCATCCCTACAAGCATCAGAAAGAGGATCAGCATGGCTTCACAGGAAAGGAAACCGACTCAACAGGTACTATCATTACTTATTTATCTACATCGGCGGAGATTGCTAAGCAATCCCGCCGGGAGCCATGAATCTATTATGTTGGAACTGTCGGGGCATGGGGGGGCCTCGATCAGTTCGTTCTCTTCTTGATGTGTTGAATACACATCATCCCTCCGTGGTCGGGTTAGTCGAAACCAAAAGGAAGCAAAAAGATTGGGATCGGCTTCGCTGCACCTTTGGTTTTTCAAACTGTTTTGCTGTGGATAGGAGAGGTCTTTCTGGGGGATTGACGTTACTTTGGAAAGCAGATGTTGATATAGTAGTTAAAAGTTTTTCCAAGTACAACATCGATGCTGTCATTCAGGGTCCTTCCGGGTTCAGGGTGACCATTTTTTATGAGGATCCTAATGCTAGTTTAAGAAGACGGAGCTGGAATATTCTTCGTCAATTGAAGTCTGAGGTCGATGAACCTTGGCTGGTTGTAGGAGATTTTAATGAAGTTGCCTTCAGTTGGGAAGCTCGTGGATTAGGGGTCAGAAATCACACTAATATGAGAAGATTCAGAGAGGTTTTGGCTTTCAATCACTTGGAGGATTTGGGTTTTTTGGGCGAGCCTTTCACTTTTTCAAACAGGAGGAGAAATGATCAGGAATCCAAATCCCGTATTGATAGAGAAGTAGCGACTGGTCTATGGCGTGATATGTTTCCAAAGGCAGCTGTTCTTCACCTTTTTGCCAATTCTTCGGATCACCTCCCTCTTCTTGTTGAATGCCAAAAGGATTCCTCAAATTCCAGAAACAAGTTGTTTCGCTTCGAACCTATGTGGCTCCGTAGTGCCGACTTTAATTCAGTGGTTGAGGCTAGCTGGTCTGAGGCTGCTGAATCCGCTTCGTTGAGTGATGTCTTGAAGTCTTTTGGTTCAAAACTAAACCAATGGAATTCTTCTAAGTTTGGACATGTCCAACGCAAGGTGAAGGAGCTGAAACATCAGATCCAGAAGCTCAGGTCTGGTCCAAGAACTGACACTACTATTGCGCAGGATCATGAGTTATCTAACGAGTTGGATGAATGGTTCGAAAGGGAAGAGCTTTTGTGGAGGCAAAGAGTTAGATCAGATTGGATTAAGGAGGGAGATAAAAATACGAAATATTTTCATGCTAGAGCATCTCAAAGAAGAACCAGAAACTCTATATCTGAGTTGATCAATGAATCTGGAGATCGTTTTATAGAGCAAAAAGACTTTGAGAACTTGGCCACTACCTACTTTCAGAGATTATTCACTTCTCAAGGCTCCTGCAACAACCCAGTTATGGAGGAGGCTATCAACCTCATTCCGAAGCGCGTTACTGAAGAGATGAACCAGAAACTGATGGAGCCCTATACGGAAGGGGAAATTAAAAGAGCTTTGTTCCAAATGTGCCCCACTAAAGCCCCAGGCATTGATGGGTTATCAGCATTATTCTTTCAAAAGTACTGGGATTTGGTGAAGGAGAAAGTCCTTCGGGTTTGTCTTACTATTCTTAATGGTGGACCGGTGGATGTTGCTCTTAGTGAAACACTAATTGTCCTGATTCCCAAAGTGAAGAAAGCTTCGAGACTAGAGGATTTCAGACCGATCAGTTTGTGCTCCGTGGTTATGAAGATGGTTACTAAAACTCTTGCTAATAGGCTGAAGGATTTCCTGCCTGATCTAATTTCGGAATGTCAGAGTGGCTTTGTCAAAAACAGGTTGATAACAGATAATTTTTTTATTGCTCACGAGGTCCTTCATTCCCTGAAGAAAAGGAAAAATTCAAAACGAAGTTATATTGCCCTGAAATTGGATATGAGCAAAGCTTACGATCGCATTGAATGGACCTTCTTGGAGAAAATGCTTCTGGCCTTGGGTTTCGACAGGAGATGGGTCCAACTAGTTATGAGATGTGTCTCATCTGTTTCTTATAGGATCAAGATCAATGGCTCGATCACCACGCTTATCCATCCTCAAAGAGGGCTTCGTCAAGGTGATCCTATTTCTCCTTATCTATTCTTATTCTGCGCTGAATGGTTGTCAATTGCTTTGAATCATTATCAGCTGAATGGAAGGTTGAGAGGTGTGAGTATCTGCAGAGGTGCCCCAAGTATCTCTAATCTCATGTTTGCAGATGATTGTCTTCTATTCTTTGCGGCTAACCATGAGTCTGTTAATGCTATAAAGGAAATCCTTTTCATTTACGAATCTGTTTCCGGTCAGAAAATCAACTTCCAAAAATCTGAGATGGTTTTTAGCCGAAACTCTATGCCTGATCTGATGGAGTGGTCTCGGGATCAGCTGGGAGTGAAACTGGTTGACTGCTTTACAAAGTATTTGGGACTTCCGATTATTTTCAGTAGAAACAAGACCAGCCCGTTTAAAATCTTGGAAGAGAGGATGCTCGAAAAAACAATGGATTGGAAGAACAAGCTGCTATCTGTCGGGGGCAAAGAGATTCTTATCAAGACGGTTCTCCAAGCTATACCTGTGTTTGTTATGTCCTGTTTTAAACTTCCTAAGCAGTTATGCAAGTCTCTTAACAGCATCCTTTCTCGATTTTGGTGGCGGAAAAAAATAGAAGACAG
>JAWWMW010037255.1:0-17342 GCA_035048345.1 Echeveria elegans
TTGAAAATGAAGGAATGAATCTGGACTTGGTGGTGTAAACTCTAATGTGATTACGAGTTTGGTTGTTTATATAGCCAATTGTTTTCTACTTTAACGCCTCCAGCTACATGAGTTTGTTTATATTCAACTAGAGGTGACTGACGTATTAACATACATTTTTATTTATATATTATTCATAGTGTTTACTATTTTATTTTTATTTACCAATGTATTTTTAGTTTGATGGCTTTATTCGATTCTTCTCAAATTTATCAATGTATTATGCACAATTTTAAATTTTAAATTAATACCTATGATTTTTTTAAAAATTTAATTTTTAATTTTTTGTCTTATTCTCCAACTATTGTTAACAACGAAATTAGTAATTTTAGCGACGAAAATTTTCGTCGCTATATGTATGATTATAGATTGAATTCTTATATATATATAAATTATTTATTTTTGAAAAATAGAACGAACAAAATGTATATTTTATCATATTTTTACATTTTTATATCTTCTATCTAAATCTATAAAAGAAGGGGAAAATAATGTTTAATCAAGCATAAAATTATAATTTTACCCCTCTCTGGCTCTCATCACAATTTCATCATATCTTCACCATTAATTACGAATATGCTATTAAAATTAAAGATAACAGACTCAGTCTGACCCATTAAATAAAATTTAAAAATTAAAACTTGAAAATATTAAAAATAAATAGTTAAAAATCAAATAAAAATTAACATTAAAAATAAAAATAAAAAATTAAGCGGGAACATTTAGCATTTTTAGATAAATCAAAGGGAGACACGAGAAAAATTCCCGTCGGAACGACGGGAGCGCAACTAGTATATATATAATAGAATATATAAAATAGTGAACCACATATATAGCGATAAAGAATAAAAATAAGCATAAACAGGAAAAATATGAATAGGAATAAACATAAATCGGAATAAGGAAAATAGAAATAAGACAAAGACATAATAGGAATAAGTCTAAACTAGAATAAGGAAAAATAGGAATATGAAATAAACATAAATCGGAATAAGAAAAAATAAAAATAAGACAAAATAGAAATAAGATAAAATAAAAAATGAAAATATTTATTTAAATTCGGCTCGCACGACACCAAAAATTGATCGATTGAGTTCCACCCCTATTTGACAAATTCGATTCCGCATCCGGAATGACGCATTCCCGTCGAAACGACGGATGATACACTTATTTCTATCTATAAAAACAAATGGTACTGAGTTCAATTGTTTATGTTTTATTTTCTACTATATTGTAAATATGTTTCATCGGTTACATTATGGTATGCATCATTATAGTTTTGCGTAAATATGTTGTTTGAAAGGAAAAAAAATAAATAATTTTTATTTGTAATTTTCGTTTGGTATAGTTTATACGGCACTAACAGAAACATAGAAATCCATTGGTGGCTTGCATTGCAAGGCTGAGGTTGGAATAACGTAGTGGGGTCATTTTAGGGAATATAAATTCAGCTTTATTCACTACTCCCTATGTCATATTTTGTTATTCATATTTTTTTTCGAAATCCACTAAAATTCTTTATATTTTGTTTAGGCTCCGTTTGGTTGCGGGAAAAAAATAAAGAATTTTTTTTAAAACACACATGTTCTTGTTCATTTAATTTTTTTTTTTAATTTTTTTTTTCTCTTCTTTTTTTCCTGCAACCAAACGGAGCCTTAACGATAATTTTTTCTTTCTCACATTATATTTTCTTTAATACTTTATTTTCCAATAACTTACCTTCAGTCGCATAATATGTACACCTAAAAAACTGAAGCTCGGTGGTAAATCGGCATTTTAACAAAGTATGTCAAAATAGATAACTTGTCACTGAAGTAATAATATTTAATTAACCCAGCATCATATCTGTTATAACTTACTTTATTTAATTAAGAGGGAATATATTGTATGAATTAAAGGATTTGTTCCAAAATCAAAGACTTGATTAGTGCATTATACTTGTATACATTTGAATGACGTGTTGAATATTCTCTATCTGACGATCTCTATCCGAAATTACTTGCAAGGGAGTTAAAAACGGTTGAGTTTTGAATCTTGATATTAAATTACAACAACAGTTCTTAAACATGGTGACAAATTACATGTAAGAAAGAAAAAATATATATATATTTCTTATAATTCAAAAAGATAATTACAAATAAAAATAAATAGAGACGGATGGCTTTGAGTTCCAAACCCAGCTCATGCAAATGTCCGAAAGTATTGAAACAAAGAGCTATCAAAACTTGTGTGGCCACTCCAGGTGTATGGAGAAGACTTCACTGTTCAATGTCATTGTGCTGTTTTGTTGCCACATGTTTAAACAGCATGTGTTTTTGTAACTGGTTTCAATGATTCAGGAAGGTTCCTAAGAGAGACCAGTTCACGAAGAGAAGAATGTTTCAGCTTTCAGTAGCATGAAGGCAATGTAGATACAACAAGATCAGTTGTAGGATTTACATGATTATGATGATGGTTTTTCCTCACTCTCGCCCGTAACAAAGGACTCAGTTCACTGCACTATCTTAGCTTACTTAATTTGTATATGAATTGCCCAAAGACAGGAAAATCAAGACAAGTCACTCAAAATAGACGGGGGAAGGAGACTGACAAATTGCCACACGAGGAGGCTAGACACTTTTCGGTTATAGTTCTCATGTGTCCTTTTTTGCCATTGTCTTGTACATGATTGTATTTAGCATTGTCATGTGAGGGTGATCTGGAAGATCACTGATTAATTCTGACCCACTGATACGGATGCTAGGGAAGATGCCCACACGCGAGCGCTCCTTGCGCGATGGTGGAAATTTCTGGTCTTACATACTTTCAGTTTCGTCCAAAACCTTTTCACATCTATCATATGAAGAGCCCGACCAAATATCTGACTTGTCTCTCCAAATATCTCCCAGTTCATCTGAGGAATGACAAACCTATGCCAGATTGATTTGGCAAAAGCAAGCGCCCCGGGGAGACTATAATGCACCAACCTCAAAACGATAAATAATATAGAAAATGCCAAGTAAGGTTCACGGAACACAATCTCCTTCAGAGATGAATGGCTGGATGTCAGTGTGTCTGATCCTTCTTCGATAGTGCTCAGACTCATTAGATGATCTGTGGTCATGTATTGGACAGGCTCAGCACCTGAAATGAGAAGCAGACAAATCCTCAATGAATACAGACATTTAAAAGGTGGCCAAGTAATGAATGAACAGAATTCAATAAGTCCAATCTTGTACCACAGTTTTTACATTTGGTCAAATAGAAAAAAATTGAACTTTTTAAGCCACATAAATATTTAGATTATACGAGTAACATAAAAAACACATGTAATACCTTCGCTGCAATTTACAATCTAATATGTTGCATGTACACATAATACTTTAAGAAGCTTAGATATGTATAAAAATGTGTGTACATCACAGATTAGAATGTAATAACAGAGGTAACTATACAAGGAAATTAGTTTATAATAAAATCCAGACTGCTTCACATGGATTTCGAACAAGAAGATTAACAATAAAGGCCAACAAGATTGGCTAGAGGTTTTTTTCTCCTTTTATTATTTTTTTTCAAAAGAAGAACATAGTAATATGCATGTGCTATACCTGTAGTTTTCTTGTAAAATTGTACAAGCGATGAGAGATCCCGCGGCCCACGATAACGAACGCTAGATGAATGACTCACTATTAGTATGGCCGGAAAGCTATGAATTCCATATCTTGATAATACACTGTAATACAGAAAACTGTGAGTAATCTGACATAGCATTGTAGCCAATAGCACATGTTAACAGAAATTCCAACAAATCATAATGTGATGAGTAATGTGATGAGTAATGACATTTCAGAATAAATGAATTATATAATATATAACTACAACCACAGAAAGTGAAGTGACATCAGGGCACGTTCACCTAAAGGTTTACAAATGCATATCAAACCAAAGCAAGCCACGTAGTATCTTTAAATAGATACTGCAAAATATTGATTGCTTGCTCAGTTTAGAACGGTTGCAAACGCTAACTTTAATAACCCATCGCTTTTACATGCATACCAAGACAGAGACACCCTATATTATGTTGAATATCACACTTACTAATTAGCATTCCAATAACTAGACACTAGTTAAGTTTTCTGTTCATTTTAAATTCTCTTTTGAACAGCTATTTTCTACATTCAAATAAAGAATTATATAAATAAGAAATGAGCTAGAGGCAAATCTCAAATTCAACAAAGATACATACTTCTCTCTACTGTCAGTCCACACACACATAATAACAAAAGCAGTTTAACGCCTAACCACTGTAAACAGAATCGGTAGGTGCATACCTTGGCATGGCTGATGATTGCTCTATTGTCAAATGCTCTATTTCCGGGAACATGAAGCTAAGGGTTTCAAAGACAGGGCAGGCTTCGCGTGAGAAGGGGCACCAAGATGCATGAAACAAAACGGCAATGCGACTACTTCCCAATTTGGCAACAGTTTGATCAAGGAAATCTCCATCTACCTGTATTTTAGGGAATAAAAAGATTATTCAACCGCCTGCTTCAGTGTAACTTTTCATGGTCAACAACAAATTATAGAATTATGCAGAATTCCGTAATGCCGGAGAGTAAAATATGGAATTATCTGATATTTTCGAAAAGCATAAAAAGCTTCTCCCACAAAAATTATTTCAGAAACGGCGAAATCAGTCACATCAGTAAGAATTATAACTTTGCGTATCAACTAATGCATCGACTGACATTCGTTCATAAGCATTATAACAGCCATGACTGTCAAAACGAACAACAAGTGACAGCTCACGGGTACATTTTGAAAACACAGTGATTATTCCAAGTAGAGTTGTTCATGACTAAGACTTCCAAATAAATTGACCCAATTCCTTCAAAACAAATAACCTATATAAGAAAGATCCCAAGTTCAAATGACACATGGGGAACACCGTCATTCCGCAGGGTAAAGGCTCCTTTCTAAACAATCCAGATAGAATCCAACACCTCACCACACCAAAGAACAAGCCATTTATTACCGACCGCATATCAAAAAAATACAGTTTAAGCTTCGGAAACCATAGTAACCATACCCATACATAACTCCCACTAACAAATATAAAAACACCTCAGCACCACCATGCTACAATTCAGATTCGTGTGTAACACACAAGCATTTCAACTAAAATAACTAAATCATAGCTTCTTGCATCTTCAAACCAATATTTATCCACAAATTTCACAACACGCGCTACAATCACATTCCAAGAAGGTCACCTAGTTTCTCAAGTCTGTTTTCAAGCATCAGTAGCTAGACATTCCGTTGAACAATACATATCCAAATGAACGAATAAAAAGCCTACCTTTGCGAATATGAATCAAATCATAAACAAAGTCAAAATTCGAGTAATAAATATAACACAAAAGCTACAAAAGCAAGCGAAATCAACATCCAAAATTTTCAATTCAAATCACACAAACCCTAAAGATTACCTGGATGGGGGAATTGAGAGGCGAATAATACAAAGGAGAGACAAATTGGAGGTCAGCAAGCCAAGGATAAGGTCGGACAAGGCAGATAGCCGACGATGAAGACGTGGCTGTTGTGGACGGAGCTATGACAGCGAAAAGAGAGATGAGGAAGGCAGTAGTGATTGTGGCGGAGGTGGTAGACGCCATCATCATCGAAAAAGGTGTCTCCTTTTTATGACTTCGTCGTCGTCCCAGCTGGCCGCGCCGTGCCGAACGGAGAGATGTAAGATTGGGTTGATTGATGGACCGTTTGGTGTGCGGATGGATTGGGTATTCTGCGGAAACGAACACGCCGATGAGACACCGCTGATTGAAGATGTGAGATATTTATTTTATTTTATTTTATTTTATTTTATTTTATGCCTTTTCTTTTTCTTGTTTATTTTTCCTTAACTTTTTCATTTTCCGTGAAAAAATAAAATTAAATTAAATTTAGCAAACGTTAATATTTATTAAATTTTTTTCTTATAGTACACGAATATCTTTTAACTATATACTCTCTCTGTCCTCTTTTGTTCTTCCTATTTCTATTTTTGATGTCCCCTTTTATTCTTCCTATTTTCATTTTGGACAATTCTCTTTCCTACTTTATTTCTCACATGACATTCTCTTTCATACTTTATTCTCCACTCACTTACCTTTATGGAGTATTATTTTCTCTCTCACACTATCATTATTTCTTAAATTTCGTGATAACTACCAAATATACACAACAAAGGAGGACGGAGAGAGTAGTTAATAATTATTACATTATCATAAATTGTAACATAAATTTGCAGAAGTAAAATATATAATTATTTCATGGTTCGATCGGAATAATTTATACTCCATCTAATTTATAATTTTTTTTTAAAAAAAAAATTGAGGAATGCAAAATTTGATAAATCTTTTTTATAGTTTGTCATTGAGATCCATCACTAAAATACAGAGATGGGGTACATGAAAATGATCTCCTGTCGACATGCTTAACTTGTGGCAGAATCCAATACAGTTATGTTAAAAAGTCTCAACAGAAAATGAAATGGAACAACATTAAAAAAAACATCAGAAGTGTGCGCTGTCTGAATGTCTGTGTTTGTTTGTAGATAGATTTACGTATCATTCATAAATGGAGTTGGTTGTAGTTAGAAGGTTTAGCTATTACTACACCAACAATTATCTTACAGGTGAGATGAGCTGCGACGGTAGGCGACCTGCTTCTTCTTCACTGAAACAACATGTGTTTCAGTATTGTACACAGATTTTATTCAGACAAGTATAACTTTCACCCGCAACAAGATTTCGACGTACACCGACTTAACTACTTACCTTTATTGTACGCAAATGAGCAACGTCATTTTACATGGGGACAACAGGATAGTACAGTACATGTTTGCCCAAGAGACTTCATAAATCATAGCTAGTTGTCAAGTTGCACTTGATGTAGAAAGGTTTAGACGGAAGACTGAAGGCCGATGATACCTGAGATTATAAACAAGGAATTTGTGACTGAGTGTGTGAGGAGTTCAATTTATAGATTGCAAGTTTTCTGGGAATGAAATTTATAGGTTGGATTGTACTGGACTAATAAAAGAACACATGTTTCCAAGGAAAAAAGAAAGTATGTGAGGTTCAGAGAAGCATTTACCGCAACCAACTCTTGCACCAGCATTGCCTGTAGTCTTGCTAATCTCATGTCCGCCTGTTAAGTTACGAATTACAATACTAAATGAATTAAATAAACAGATGTTATCATTTTCAGCATCTCATATGTTTAACGAAGGAAAAAACTAACTTACAACTGTTTTGTTTGGTAAACTTCGCTTTACTAAAGCCAACAGTCGTTGCAATAGCTAAATGAGGTTCTTAATTCTTATTCAACGCTAGGGAACATAAATAATGTAAAATGACCCAAGAGCAACATTTGCATGCAAACCACAAATATATGCAACACTGATATACCGAGGCACGGTATGCGAGTTGTCCCCTAGTATATTTAAATGAACGACATGTGATAGGAATGGATGGTTACAACTAGGCATTATTTTCATCAAGTAATGTGCGAACAGCCACACATACCTTTGCCAAGATCATCAGGATCGGCATGAACAACGACCGCCCTTCCGAGTATCGAGTGTTGTCCAGTTAATGGAATCTATCAAGGCATAAAGAAAGACACTTGGTCTTGATGAACATAGTTGAACTCTTGTGTGAACTGTAAAGTCTTATACCTGCCTATCATCAATAGAGATCTCCGCAACCCCTGCAACATGAAAATTTTATATAATAAATTTTATTCTGAATCAAGTCCCACTCCAACCATCCAAATCTCAGCATTTATCAAACGTAAGTGCACTGCATACCATCTGGACCAGCTACAATGTTCCCCAAATCACCGGCATGGCGTTCCCTATCAGATGGCGCCCCATGAGGCTGCTTCAAAGGGTTATAATGAGGTCCTACCAAGTAAAGAAAAAGGTTCTAAGCTATCTAAAGCTATCAAAAGTAAACCAAATGTCATAACACTAATAAATGTGACACAGATAATGATGCGACTTGCGAGTTTAGTAAATGTATAATTATTATCTTCAAGTATGTATTACTAATTATATCCGGCTGAGTATAAAAGGCAAACTTGTAACGGAGAATTGAAAACATTGAAATGAAAATCTAATTCATGATTTCTCTGCCCCCTTCTCCTATCCTTCGTTTGTAACCCAACTTCACCTCTTCTTCTACTTCTCAACCCTGTTCACTTGGTTGTTCGTAGCATATAAAAAACAATACAGTGAAAGATAAATTGATAATATAGAAATCATAGAGAAGAAGTGAGGAAAACCAGTAGACATGCAGCCGTTGGTTGTATCGCCAAGAGCGTGAACATGGAATCCATGGAGACCCGGCTTTAGTCCAGATATTCTACCTCTTACTTGTATACCACCTACATACAAAATCCTCCGATTATGGTTTAAGTGCCACAGAAAATTACGAAAGAAATACCAATCGATAATTACAATTTCTTTCAGGAGGGCGGCTTGACAGAGTTGGTCACATTTTCTTTTGTTCGTACTTGCAGGAAAGTTCCTAATCAAAGAATCCCATGACAAAACCAAACTCCAGAAGACCAATGCTCACTTTTAAGGAATCTCAGTACCTCAATTGATAACTTTCGCTTCCATTTAGACCTATTTGGTTTTATGTGGAAATCAAAACAATATACTCCTGCGCTCGATTCTTCAAGAATTATTTTCAAGCTTCGTTTTTTTTCCCCATCAGATTGCAAATTCAAAACCAACTCATTCAATACTGAACTCAACGGAGCATATAAATCAAAACAATTCTTAATTTTGACGGTAAAGCTGTAATTTAATTACAAATTTGATACCTTTAGGATCCTGGAGAAATTGAACGGAGCCCATCACGTTATCGCTACCGGCGATGAGCGCAATAGCTTTCACTGTAGCCATGGAACACTCTATAACGCTAACCTCGGACGCCTCGAATGCCGCGCAGCCTGCTTATCCGGTACTCACAAATTAACCATACTAGTCATTGCTGAACAGTTCTTGACTGTGCGTTTTCATTTTTGAAATGTTTGTAAACCTAAGTGATGACTGTGGGTCTGTTGCACGGCTGAGGAAGGTAGGAGGGTCGAGTGGAAGAGGCAGTCATGAGGTGGGGTGTGGGTTTTGGGGTGTGGTTTGACAAAATTGTTGAATTATAACCGTCAGATTGGACTTCTTCATTACATATAGGAAGATTTATAAAGATTAAGAAAATAATATATAATTAAAATTAAATTTTTAATTTTATCCTCTTTTCATCAATAATCATAAATATAATATTAAAATTAAAAATAACGGGCTTGGACCGGTCCATTAAATTAAAACTTAAAATTATTACAAATTAAAATTAAAAATTAAAAATAATATTAAAAACATTAAAAATTAAAATTAAGCGGGAAATATTTAGCATTTTTAGGTGAATCAAACTGACATATGGAAAAAATTTCTATCGAAACGACGGGAGCGCAAATAGTCTAATATATAATAGAATAAACTTTTAACACCTCCTTTAACAATCAAAAAACCTCATTTAATACTCAAATTTTTGTTGATATTGTCCTGAAACACATATATAGCAGTTCTCACATATGACAAATCACGTTTACAGTTCGAACTGTAAACGTGTAAGCAAGTAAAGGATTCATATGATATGACAACTAATCGTCCCAAACATGAATAAATAAACAAATATCTTAACTTATACCGGATTCTTGTAAACGGCCGACTGCATCACTGAAGCACTGCATATGCTCAACTGAGCTTCCTGACACCTACACATAATCCATCAAAATCAAATCCATTTAATTCAAACATAATCTGATTTGCACTGAACCGCTATATGTGTGGCGGGAACATGTGTCCAGGACAATACCACATGGATACATGTTCCCGCCACATAATCGAATTGGATTTGTGAGTGGATATTAACAGGGATGTCTTTTGTACTAAACTCGGTTATGTTTTTGTTTACGAGAGCTCGAAAACGCGTATGATCTCTTGCTGATCTTCCCACTCAATTTCTTAACTACTTATATTTCGATCGCATTTAATCGGTTGTTATATTTCGCTGGATGGCGTTGACGTAATTTGAGAACCGGATTAAGTTTTGTGTAGAATGGGAATCACTTTTACTAATAGAAAATCTGACTGTTAATCACATGTTATTAGTGATCTGTTTGCTATAGTGAAATTGTTAGGGCTTTGAGTTGGTAGGAGATTGGAATGAGGTTTGATGATGATGAGCTAGTTTGAATGAGAGTTATCCCGGTAGTTGGAATGAGAGTTTTGAATTAGGATTTAGGAAATGCAGCTTATGAAGTGTTTGAATGAGAGTTCATGAATTTATTTTGGGAGTCTGTGTATATCCCGGTAGTTGGAGAAATAGTTGAAATGAGTGCCGGATCGAAGGTTGCTTAGTTCTTGTCTTCCTTTAGGGGTAATATGTCGTGTCATCGTCACTTTCAGTTCCCGCCGCACAGACGGGACGTTAGCTAGTATAATAGAATAGGCTTGGGGAGATTGATAGTAATTTTAAAGCTGGGAAATTCGATACCTATTGTATTGTAGGGTTAAATGTTTAAGCGACGGATAATTGTTTGATTTTTAGCTACGGAAAAAGTCGTCGCTATATGCGTGTAGAGGACAATACCAAAAGAAATTTGATTGCTAAATGGGGGTTTTTGGTTGCTAAAGGAGAGGGCCAAAAACTTATTTTATTATATAATAGACAGAAAAAGTCGTCGATGTATGCGTGTTGAGGATAATACCAATGGAAATTTGATTGCTAAATGAGGTTTTTTGGTTGTTAAAGGAGGGGGGCAAAATCCAATTCTATTACTTCATCTGTCCCATATTTTTCTTCTCATTTGGTAGCTGACACAGTTTTTAAGAAAATTAAGTTATGTGAGATAAAAATAGAAAAGAGAATGAGTGGAAAGTGAATAAATTGGAGAGAGAATGCATGTGAGAGAAAAGTGAAGAGAGTAATATTACATTTTATGAAGTGTAATGTATATTTTGGAACATCCAAAAAAGAAAAGTGTAATTATATTATAGGACGGAGTGAGTGTATGGATAGAGCAAAGTTATGAATATGAAAAGACATCCATTGAACTACTGTGCTGCTCTAATATTCCTACTTAATGTTGCTGTTGCAGTAATCCAAAAGTAATCCAAAGGTAATCCGAATCACCAAGTATGACAACAATAAGAATGGTACGTATGTTATTTATCCGTCGACATTCGTGATTAAGCGATCGTCATCCCAACGAGTATGTGGCGGGAACATGTGTGTTTGATTCTGATGTTTCCATTCGATTATCCTCAGATTTCTCATTTTTTCTGCTCCACTTTTCACCATCTACGATAATCTGTTCTTCGATTCTTCATCTATTTTCTTCGATGCTCCGTTTTCGAAAATATGGAAAGGGAGGAATGATTTGTAGTGGAATAAGGTGATGTGAAAAGATGATATGAGTAATTTAAAATATATATATTTGATGATAGAGACATGCGTTGATGAACTGCAGTTTATTATATAATCTTATATAATAACAGAATAGGGTGTCCTGTTTCAACCATATAGCGACGAATCTTTCGTTTCTAAAATTATAAAAATCGTCGCTAAAACCCGTTTCAGGCCCAAAAGGCTTAGGCCCAAAACACAAAGGCCCAAAACACTTTTATATCTCATAAAGCACTTTTATCCCACATCGCTTAAATTACTTTACTAAGTTAAAAATCTACACTATATAAATCATGCTCATACATGACCAATTTTCTCACTTATTCTTGTGCATAGTGAACTATTATTTGAACGATTCGATTGCGCGTTCGATTGCGCATTCGAGACGACGAATAATAAAAATAGGATAACAAATGATTATTTCCGCCGCATTCCGTCGGAACGACGGACGGTACGCTAGTATGTATATAAAAGAAAACCCCTCTTGGGAGGCCTTTGAGCTGAAACGGCGTCGTAAAATGAAATCACAATTCACACACATTGTCTCCAACCGTCACCACCAACGGCCTTCAAATTCAAATACATCCTACATACTCTGTTTCCTAAGCCTATCTCCACCGGCCACGGTGCGGAATTCCAAATCTAATCAAAATCAATCCAAACATTCGTTCCGCCCGTGTCCGTGTGGGTTTGTTTTGACTGTTGAATACTTTAATTTGTTGATTTGCGTATTTTCTGAATAATGACTGATGTGAAGGCAGTCGTCCCGTATCACGACCCGCACGACGACAATGACACTGTTGTCCTCAGCGATTTCATATTATCGGATTTCGGTGATGTTTTCAGTATGCCTGAGTTACTCAACCAGGCCGATGATGCCAACTGTGTAGATATAACTTTGAACCCAACTAATGATACATATGTGCAAGAAATACTAGATGACTTCATCAACGATCCGACCCCCAGTCATTCTACGGACGCAAACAGTTTCTGGAATGGACAACCTCAGACTGGCCAGCCTTTTGGCTTTTGTAACTATACAGAGCCATTGGTGGCCCCTCACGCCCCGCTTTCTTGTGATTTCTGTGATGTGCGCAGAGAAATGATTCACACTGATGGTGTGTCGCATTAATTTTGAATGGGTAGTACTAAGAATTATTATGGTTGTACAAGTTTTTAATTGGTTAATTTGGGTATGTTGCAGGAATTGAAGTGTCGAAACTTGAGGTTCACGGCATCTCCAGAACCATTGATCATGCCTTACTTCAGTTACATTCTTGTCCTGATTCCGCTCCCATTTGCGAGTGAGTTACGCTAGACTTTATTTTGCTCGGACATATGGGTTGATGTGATTTTTAACTTAAGCCGCTCTTTTATTTTGTTTTGTACGCGCAGTTTTCTTCACGGGGATCCTGAGAGTGTAAATCAGATATTGGAGCAATACGATGAGGACTGGAGAATAGCTGGGTTTGCCTTGGTTGACGACCGTCCTTTTGTCCCGTACACTACAACTCTGCAGAATGACCAAGATCCTGCCCATCAATCTCCGCCCAATGTTGGTATGTACTAGATTCTAGGCCTTTATACTGAAAGTATATCTGCTTAAGGAGGGTAACACTTTTCATCTCCATTGAACTTTAGGTGAATTTGAAGTTGAATCAAACGAACAACAACGATATTTTCTGAACACGGTAGCTCTCAGTAATAAGACAGCTCTAGCAATGCAGGTTTGAATTCGATCCAAATCGTTGCCGATATATGAAATTTATTTTATACTGATATTGTGAAGTGATTAATGAGCGCAGAGGGAACGATCATCAAGAATGACATTGAATGACTTTGTGGACTACTTTCATCTCCCGATCGAAAAAGCAGCCAAACAACTAGGAGTTTGCGCCACCGTAGTGAAAAAGATTTGTCGGAAGCATGGACTAGCCCGATGGCCTCATCGAAAGGCAAGTCCCACAAAAATCCTCAATGAAAAAATAGAAAAAAAAACTGTGCGTATATGTTAAAAAAATAGCTAATCTTGGGACTTCCATCTTGATTTTGCAGATTAAAAGTTTGAAGAGGCGGCTCGAAACCCTGAAAGAGAATATAGAAAATGTGATTGATGGTAGGGACAGAGTGGGGATCGAAAGGGAAATTGACCGGACTGTGCAGCAGATCGATCACGTTTGCAGAACAGCTGCGGCTGGACAATTGTGAAGTCATTGCTGGATGTAGGTGTGTAAAGGTGTTGTCATTTCGTAATTTGCGAGATTACTAGTGATACGTCTTAATTATGGTAGAAATGGCGAAATAATGTGTGATTCTTAGATAAATAAAATATATTTATGATTAGTTACAAATTTTTGGGTTCAAATTAGATCTCTCACATTAACGTGCGAACGTAAGACGGACGATGTTGATAATTTTTTTTTTCATTTATCATATAATAGGGCACCGGTTGTGATCATATATGCCACAACACTTTGCATCAAATTAATACATGCGTTTTTTCTAGTTTTTTCTGTCAAGCGACATAGTTTTATAATGACTCATTCTACTTAACGTAGGATTATAAATAATAACACATAAAATATTTTAGCTTTAAAACGTGGTAACTGGTCATGAAGTTGGGTCGTTTCGATGTGGGGGCGGGGTGGTAAAGGTTTTTGAAGTGAAAGAGGTGGAGTAGGTGGGGTTGGAGGGTTGGTAGGGATGGTGATAGTTTTGGAGGAGTTGGAGGGTGGTCTTGGCGGCGATGGGATACCATCTCGTCTGCCGCCAATTTCAGTTAAAATTAATGGATATGTACTTTAAAGATAACTAAGTTAACAAAGAGGTCCGTCTTTGAAAGAAAGAAAAAAATAACATAAAGGTCTATCTAAGAAAATGGCCTAAACATGTCTTTTTCTGAAACCAACCACGTTGAAAAATATGAAGTGATTTGAAACATTTTATCCCTAGATTTATGTAGCAAGATTAATCGCATAGGACAACCCTAATGGAACAGTAGCAAAGGTTTGACTATGGCTAACGACAGAACTAATGAGTGATTTTTGTAAAAATTTGAAACAAATGAATGTGTTTCGCAAAGATCATTATAAAATATTGATGATTTTTAGTAATTATCTACTTAAAAATAGAATACAACTGGGAGATGTCCGCCCTCATCAATATTTTGAAATACCTTTTTTCCTCTTCTTTTTTAATCTCTTAATAAAATAATCAAAGTACACACGGGCCCGTTTAAATCTATACAGAGCACACGGGTCCAGTTCGGTCTATTAAAAATAAAATTTAAAAGTTTAAATTTACACACAACACACGGATCTGATCCGACCTATTAAAAATTGAAAACTTAAATTTTAAAAATTAAAAGTTTTAATTTACACGATCACACTAGCCCAAAAATGATCGATTGAGCCCCGTCCATATTTGCATTCAGACAATGCATTCCCGTCAGGACGGCTAGTCCCTAAATAAAATCGATAGTTAGGACACACCAAATTTTGCACAAGCATGGAAATTTGACATTCAAATATTGCTTTTCTCCCTCGAATTTGGGTATTGACGTGAACTACAAAAACTGTAGCATTTTAAAAGAATTTTCCGACCATATCTATAATCCCTTGTTGATACAAAATAAATATCCGTAACTATTAGAGCATCTCCAATGCAAGCATGCATATTGGATATGTAAAATATTATTTTAAATTGAATTTGTATTTTTTAGGGAATGAAATAGTGATTTTGCTCCAATGGGGAATATGTATAAAATAATTATGTATATGTTTTGTCCTTTATTTAATGAACGCCCATATATTCAAGGATCCAAAAAGCCCAGATCATGGCAAATACAAAAAGGAGAGCTTGACCCTCAAGCGCCGGATGGGCTTTATAAAACCAACCAAACCTAAAAACACCGAATAGATAATAAAACCTGCTTCCCCAAGACAAAAACAAGGCTGCCTATAAAAAAACAGCATACAGAACACAATGTTGAACCCACGTTCTGGGAACTGGCTAAAAGAAAAAAGACACCACTAAACAACTTGCACAAGAGGTTACAAGAAGATGCGCTGGTCATACACAGCAGAGAGGCCAATTGCCTTAGCCAAAGAACCCGCCCAACGGATGATATTCCATTTGCTGAACCGAGCGTCATGGTTGTCATAGATCCTGCCATTCCTATATTTCCAAACGTCCAAAAGACCACAAGCAACCAGACATTGTGGAAAAGCAGTGATGGAGAAGGCTACTCCCATAAACATCAAATGATGAGCATAACCAACCTTAACCGCTCCGGAAATGCTGGAAGTGAAACCATATTACTTGCGCGCAGTAAAACAAGTTTCAGGACTTTCATAACTGTCATACAAATGGTTAGCAACATTTACACATGTATACCAGAAAAACACATGCGAAACATAATGACACATGAGTAGTCATCCACTCAACGACAAGAACAATGCAACGATAGATCAACACAACCTTATAGTATTAACTCTCTATTGGTCCACTGCCGGCAACAATTTGCAGAATCCATGCACTTATCATCATCAATCTTATCGTAGCATTTAACATAAAGACTATCTTGCGTATAAATTGCATATGCACCTGTGGTTCGGTATGAATATTATTACTATATAGTATGTACTTTTTAATCCGGTATGCCCACGCATAGTTTATATATTCTACAGATTGTTGTAATCAGCCTTCGAACCAACAAATATCACACTCATTCCCGTCAATGTTGGACGACTGAATGAGCTCTTTATTATGCTCTGCATGTTTCATGGTCTTAAAACTTCTTGTCCATATGATTTTCACGGCCTATTTCTCACGTAATATGAATCAGTAGATAACCATTTGTGTAATAAACTAGTCATCAGGAAACTCTTCCCTTAAGGTAATGCTTTTTTCTACTTCCATGAAACAGATACAAGTTTAACTATGATTAATGCAAAACCACCATGCACACCAGAAGCAAATTAGGTGTCTTCAAGGGGTTAGAGTGAAGATAGTAAAAAGCAGGACATATATGCATTTAAGCATGTTCATGTACAAATCGGGGCATAGCCTACCATCTACGGAAAACTGTATAACATTTTAAGAAGTGTTTAAACTTACCTTACGGTCTTACCCATCCGAATATCCACTCCGCAGTATTTGAGGTCTCCACGTTATTCAGACAAAACCAAACATTAGTTGCACCTCATCCAACACACACGATGCCGTGACAAACAAATAGCCATTTAACAAGCAAAATAATGCAAACAACAGCATCAATGGCAAGAATGATCCGAACTTGACGGCACCAATTAGCACGGATAATTGGCGAGCGGAAATCTTTAGGTATCGGAGATGCAGGACGGCTATTAGCATCAAAACCTGTAAGATCAACCTTAACACATTTATCAGTTGACTTCCTTCGCTCTTGACGGCACCAATTAACACATGTATCGGAGATGCAGAGCTTGACGGCACGAATTAACCTGTAAGATAAATAATTGCATATGCACCTATGCAGTAAGTTGAGAGCGGCCGAGACACAGACAGTAGTGGTGGTGCCACCATCAAGCCCTAAAATCACTTCCGCGTCATTACTCACATCCAGTCAAAATTCAATCTGAGATTTGAGAAAAATGAAGCCGAAATTTATCACAACCAAGGATGGAGAAGAGGGAAGCGGAAAGGGAGATTAATGCTAGAGATGGGAGATGAATCAACAGTGAAATACAGATAAGGTGAAGAGTAGCAGATTTGATGATTTACTGTTCATTTCCCAATAATTTTGAA